>PVJA010001301.1:32010-131319 GCA_004027025.1 Myocastor coypus
AATAGAAGAGTCAAACATATCCAACATTCAAAGGCATAAGATAAACATTACAATTCCAAAAGTTGCAAACAACAGGGTAATACAAAACATTGGGACCAACACATGTCCAAAATCCAGCAGGGTAAACATTAAATCCCATAGTTCCAACTGGAGAATCCAAAGCAGTCTGCACTGAGTTGTGAGCATCATGCAACTCTGCCCCTACAGCACTCTTGGTGATAATTCCCATGGCTTCTCTCTTAGGCTGGCTTTGCTCCCTCTTAGCACGATCCACATTCTTGGCTTTTCCAAACTTCTGGGTTTTCCACTGAATTGGCCTCTCACTCTCTGCTTCACACACTGCCTTCTCAGGAGCACACTGCCTGGCCTCCCAGGCCTTCTTCTGAAATCGAGGTGGAAGCTTTCTTAAACTAACAGCTCTTGCATTCTGAATGCACCTAAAACCAATGCCACGTGGATGCCAGGGTCTACTGCCAGCTGGAGCAGTAGCCAGGCTACCTTCTCTCTTGCTTGTAGGGGTGGAGTGCCTGGATTGATGAACACTCTGACCTTGATTCCTAGGTACAAATTCTCCATGCGGGCGCCATTTTGGAACCTGGTTTGGCTGCTGCCGCCATTCTGGTACTTGGGTCTTTGTGGCCTTCTTCTCAAGGCAAAGCCTCTCTCCTGTGTAATTCTGGGGCTGCAAAGGGCAGAGAGCTGCCACCTCTTTTGATGCCCTTTGGCCATCCTTTTCATTCTTTGGTTCCTTCCCAGCAATGGAGATCCTCTCAGCTCCATCTTTGCAGTCCAAACTTTCCTGGTGCTTCCTTTCTGGCTAAACTAACATTTTAAATCAGCCTGCTTGGCTCTTTTCTCTTGATTTTCAACATAAATCTGGCTAAAAGCAACCAATAACAACCACGCCACCGCCCCAATGGTTTGTTGCTTTGAAATATCTCTTGAAAGATTAATCAGTCTGCCATGCTTAATCTCAGTCTTAGGCAAAGTCTCTGGGCACGAGCAAAATTCCGAAAGACCTTCAGCCAATCCATAGCACAAATCATCTGGAATCGAATGACCAATGCTGTCCTTTTTTCCAGCAGAAACCTCCTCAGCCTGATCTTTACAGGCAGGCCTTCTGTCAGTTTTCTGGTCTAAGCTCTGACCAAAATCGCCCAAGCTGAACAGCCGAAGCCATTCTACTGCTTTGTTTTTAGCCAACATCTCTGAACCTTTCCTATCTCTTCCCGTAAGCCATTTCCAAAAGCTTATAATCCACATTGTCAGGTATAGTCACAGCAACAACCCCACTCCTGGTACCAAGTTCTGTATTAGTTACTTTTTGCTCTTTGCTGGGACAAATACCCAACACTCAAAATGAAGAAAGGAAAGGTTTATTTAGCTCACAGTTCGTGGAGGTTTCAGTCCATATTTGCTGGCCCAAGGCTGAGTGGAACAGAGCAGAGAGCATCCAGTTCATGGTGGTGGAACAGCAACAAACTGGCGGCAGAGGCAGCCAACCAACACGGCAGCAGAGCAGCAGCAACAGCTAGAGCTCCAGTCTGTCTCTCTGTCTCTCTTTATATTACATTCAGGCTCTCCGCCTTAGCTCCCACCCTAGGCTACACCCATAATCCCAGAAGTACTTCCACCCATAATCCCATCAGTACTAAAACCTATAATCCCAGGGATAATGGATCAAGTCTCAAACTCTAGAAGTCCCCGCCCAATGATTCCATGAGGCTTTGGGGGGACAACTAGACATAAACCATAACACCTTGTATGCCATACTAAGGTCGTCTAGGGGTTTTAAACAATACCATAGTCCAATAGTATAAGCTTGGTGCTAGGAAAACAGGCGGCAAATTGCCACAAACAACAAATTAAAGAGTTAGGATCTTGGGACAGACTCAAAAGTCAAAAGCTTGTCAAATCTAGATGATATCTCTCAAAAGTAGTCATGTCTTAAGGAGATCTCAAAGCTAGCAATAAAGCTATTCTAAACAATTTATAAGCATCAGGAGAAAGAGCAAACTAAAGAACTAGTAATTATGAAGACACAGCAGCAAGAAGCAATCCCAGACTTCCAGCTCACTGAGGCAAATTCACAGGGAATTGCACTGGAAAAAAAAATTAAAAACCAGAGTTAAACTTTCTGAAATGGTAGTAATGAAGGAGACATAGTAGATAAATGAGTCTCAACTGAAAAATCGGAAAACATTTTAATAAATAACTGAAGGGATGGGTACTATAATGAAAGAGATAAATTAGAGGATCTAGAATAAAGAATACATGCACACACATATACATACCTGCCTAGCAAGTACAAGGTTGAGAGTTAAATCCATGGTACTGCAACAACAACAAAAAAGACTATTGTTTTAAATCATTTTGGACCAGAAAGTTAGCTCAGCAGTCTAAAGTTCCTGCATAGGCAAGCTTATACAACCACAGAGACTACAGTTCAATCCCTGTCACTCCATGCTACACCAGCCCCACACCCAGGGCAAGCTGAGCCAGACATAAGTAAATAAATAAAAGGTTTTTTTTTTAATCATACTGCTAAACAGAATGCAAAACATAATGAGGAAGAATATTTATCATGACCAAGTAGCATTTATTCCAGGGATTCCAGGGTTGTCCAATGGATCCATATCAATCATATCATGTAATACACATGCTAACAGAACCAAGAACAAAAACTTCATGATCATTTCAACAGATGCAGAAAAATCATTTGACAAAGTCCAGTGCTCATTCATAATAAAAACCCTATAAAAATGTCAATAAAATATCTATCTCAATCTGAAAAAAGCTATCTATGACAAACCCAAAGCCAAGATAACAGCAAATGTTCAAAACTTTAAAGTTTTTGCTCTTAAATCAGGAACAAGACAAAGATGTCCACTATCATCCCTCCTAGTTAATATGCTTCTGAAAACATTAGCCAGAGAAATTATTCAAGAGAAAAACATAAAAGGAAAGTCTAGGAAAGGAGGAATTTAAATTATCATTTGCATATTTTGCAATAATCTACAAAGAAGACCCTAAAACCGCAACTAAAAACTTATAGATTTAATAATGAAATTCAGAAGCATAGCAAGAAGCCAGCACTCAAAAATTAATATCATTCTTGTATGCAAATAATAAACTCGCTGAGAGAAACTCAGGAAACAACATCTTTCACAATAGCACCCAGAAAAAAATACTTAGGAGTCAATCTAACAAAATAAATAAAAGGCATTTACATTGAAAATCTCTTCATTCTCAAAAAGATTAAAGAAGGTACACAAGGACGGAAAGATATCCTTTATTCTTGGATAGGAAAAACAAATATAGTGAAAATGATTATGCCTCTAAAATTGCTATGCTGACTTAATGCAATCACCATCAAAATGCCACTATCATACCTCACAGAACTGGGAAAGAAAACTACACTGAAAGTTATTTGGAACTAGAAGAGACGAGACCTTTAAGAGCAAAAGCAACTCTTGGCAACAAAGACAAGGCAGAAAGCATCACAATCTTTGACATGAAATTATACTACAAAGCCACCATGATAGAAACAAGTTGGTACTGGCAAAAAGATAGACATGAAGTTCAATAGAATAGAATGAAAGATGCAGAAATAACTCACAACACATTTACCTACATTGTCTTTGGATAGGGTCAAATGCCTTCACCAAGGAAGATCATGAACTCTCTAATGACTGATGCTGGTAATTCTGTCTTTTCATATGCCAAAGATTAAACCTAGAGTCGATTCTCTCATTATGAACTAAACAAAGTTGAAATTGGATTAAAGATTAAATATTAAAACTGAAACAATCTTCTGGAACAAGAATAGGTAAAAGTTTTGAAGTCACAGACTAGGCAAGGAATTTATGAACAAAATCTTGATTGTACGGGAAGTATTCCACAGAATCAACACCTGGGATCATACCGTAAAAAAGAACCTTGCACAGAAAAAGAAACCAGAATCAAAATGAAGAGTACCCACAGGTTAGGAAAAATTTTACCAGGTATTACTCAAAGAAATAATATCTAGAATATATAAAGAACTCAAATATTACACACCAAATTTAAATATCCAATCCAATAATGGGAATCTAAAATGAGTAGATACTTTTCAGATGAAGAAGTACAAACAACAAAAAAATATGTAACAAATTATTAAATATAATTACTCATTTCAGATATGCAAATTAAAACAACACTGAGGGCCAGCCAGATAGATCAGTCCACTAAAACACCTGCTTAGGCAGACACAGCAGCCAGGGGTTCCATCCCTTGGGCCTACCCCGTCGGCCCTGCCCCCAGGGCATGCTGAGACTGAGACTGGACCTGGTGGCATGCCTATAATCCCAGCTCTTGGGAGGCTGTAAACAGGAGCATCACTGCGAGTCTGATCTATGTAGTGAGACCCTGTAGACTCCATACGCCCTGTAGTAAATATATTTTTAAAAAGACACACACACACACACACACACACACATATAGAGAAAGTCCATCTTACTCCATGTCCTAGGAATGTCACTATGTTGGAATGAAAGTATTTCCAATATATCAAACTCTTCCTTAGACATGTAAAACTTTTGTTTTGGATGATGAAGAAAGCTCATCTCTATTTTAGCTAATTTGTTTTCGTTTGGCCACTGTAGTTCTAAGAGCCCAGCAAACACCATCTTATAAAACATCTATTTAGTCACTTGTAGTGAAAAACATACAATAATCAGGTAGTTCTCAGTGCCTAAAATTATAAGTTAGATATAATTGGGCCAGTGAGATAGCTCATTGGGCTAAGTGTCTGTTTTCTTAAGAGCAGGGACCAGGGTTCCATCCCCAGTCCTGCGTGACATGCCAGTCCTGCCCCCAGGGCACACTGAACCAGCAATAGAGTCCAGGCATGGTGGCACATGCATGTTATCTCAGAGCTGGTGAGGCTGAAATTAGGAAGCTTACTATGAGTCCAAGCTGCATAGTGAGATTTTGTACCAAATGCATAAATGAAAAAATATATAATCACATTACACTATCATATCTGAGTTATATATGAAAATGTAATACTTATGGCCCAAAGGCTTACCAGTAGGACATGTGAAAGTGTTTCAGTTGCTAGACAACAATAATAGAAGCCTTGTACTTTATAGAGAAACTTTAAAAGATTTTTCTAAACCTGCTTTATTTTCCAACTGAGCAAGTTTTATTTGCTTTCAAGTTTTAAATATTGCTAAGTCACATCAATTTGGAGAAGGAGATTTAGATGCAAGCACGTTTACATGAACTTTGCATAAATAATTAACAAAACAGAAGATAAGCTAACAAAACACAAATGCTATATAGTGTGGCAGCACTGTGGGATAAACTTGGATTTAAAAGCAATACAGTTTGAAGGTATTCTAAAATATATGCAAACACATTAAGTTAAGTAAGCACAGAGCACAATTCAAGATTTGACTAACTCTACTCCCCTGGAGTGTAGATTCTATAACAATTGCTTAATCACATACATGTGTACCACATTTTAATATTTCCAGAAGAAACAGGAGCAATATATTGATTTTAACACATGAAAAATTCTAGGTTCATGAAATAATGGTCAGAAAAAAAAATTCAACTATTGACAAGACTGTATGAAATCTCTTAAATTTCCATACAATTTGGTATTTGTATATTCACTGTGATATTAAGCTTCAATTTGTTGACTTCCTCCTAAGGACTTGTCAAAAAGTGTTATTGTGCTCAATCAAAAGATGTAAATTGAATATATAATGAGTATGAAAAAATTTAATTAACAGTTGGCCTAGAAATGCAACTCAGTGGCAAGTCATTCTTGGATTTGACTCCCAACACTGAAGTTTAACTAAAATAATAAAATACAAAAGAAGAAAGAAGCACTTAAATTCACTCTAGTTGGGTACATTTACTTCTAAAAGCCACCAATTTATCCTTCTTTGTAGCTGAGTAATATTCCATTCTATAAAAATGTCAAATCTTTTTTTATCCATTCTTCTGTTGATGGACATTTGGGTTATTTCCGATATTTAACTGTTAGAAATTGTGCCACAGATCATAAATATAAGTGAAATAAAATAGACTCACATTGTAAACTTCATACTGTCTCCCTATTGTAAGAAACTGAAAGAATAAATACTACCTGAAGATTACAACAGATTTTATGAAATCTTCTGATAATTATACTGCTAATTTCTATTAGTTTCTTGAAAGAAAAGATTGTTTAAATTATTTGATCAATTTTGCACATCTATATATTGTAATCTGCAAAAAACAACTCAAAGATAACACTATGTAATATATTAACCATTATTTATTTCCTATTATCTTGTTTTGAAATTCTGTATAATTGTTTTTATTATATTTTCTCTTTAAAATAGAAAGAAATCAAATTAAATACAAAATAAAAAAGGACTGACTATATCCTATAGAAGGGAAGTCTAATCTCAAGTGGTCTTAGTATGCTTATGCAGTGTTGGCCCGCACATCTGCCCCCCCCACTAGTTGGCAAGGATACTGCTGGCCTCATATGTTATTTGTCGATCGCTAACAAGGTGTCCCTGTCACCTTGTTTCTGAATTCCTGCTTTCTCCAAGTCTATGCTCTCTGTGGGTTGGCTCACACACACCAGTGTGCAATTCTTTTTCCATATGCTTTCCACCTACAGGGCACTCGCCGTTATCTGCCTGGATGAATTTCTTCTGTGTAAATAATTCTACCCAGAATTCTTCTGGAAATGATGGGTGCAAACACCACACAAAAGGACACTCTTAAATTGCAAACTAGACGTAAAATCCATTGAGCGCCTCTCTTACTGCTGGTCTTCACATAATGTATTTTAGCAACTTATTCGTTCCTAAAATGGAGCAACTATATAAAAGAATACTGGAGGTGTTTAAGGTTCCTAACTCCTTCGAACAAGTCTTTCCTGATAGAACTGATAGCATTTCATGCAGTAATAAAGAAAATTTTGTGACCCGGCAGGATGGCTCAGTGGTCTAAAGCACCTGCTTGGGAAAGCTTGGGTGGCTTCAGGGACCGCAGTTCGATTCCTGGCACCACATGCTGCGCCAGCCCTGCCCTCAGGGCAGGCTGAGCCAGCCATAAAAATGAATAAACAAACAAAGGTTCTGAAACAAGAAAAAAAAAAAAAAATAAAATAAAAATTCTTTAAAAATTGTATTTAAAAAAAAAAGAAAGAAAATTTTAGGTGCTGCAAAGCAAGAGTATTAACTATCATTAAAGTCTATCATAAGAAATTTATCTCTTTGACATATACATTCTATTGGGTACAGGGTCTCGCTATGCAGCCTGGACTCTCTCAGTGAACCTCCTGCTTTCAGACACCCGAGAATTGGGATTACAAGCATGCAACCCCCATGCAAACTTGGTCATAGGCATGGCATACAGTGTGAGGGATGGAATCCTGGCCCCTGCCCTTGTCTAAGCAAATGCTTAGGCTGCTAAGTTATCTCAACAGCCCTTTCAATATTTCTTTTGAACACAAGAGTGAATTATCAGTGTATAGTTATTTACATTAATATTTTCTACCAGTAGCTAATAACACTTTTCTTAGAAAATTGTAAACAAACTTCCGGTAGCAGCTTCAGAAAGTACATAGAGCTGGAAACAGATTTTTAAAACATTTTTTAAAATCTTTCCATGGGTATCAGTACAAGCTCTGCTTTCAAATGAAAAATACTATAACTCAAAAAGGAGTCAACTTACATAAGTTTAAGTAAATAAAGTAAGAAGCTTGAATCTATAACAAAAATTACTATTGTAAAATAACTAACTTTTAGGTAACACTTTCCTAGAAAAAACTCTTCACTGTTTTTTAAGAGAGATTCTACTGCCAAGCATAGAGATTTTTAAAATCAACTATGCTTGCAGCATGTGGCGTCAAAGCTGGACACGGTGGCACAAGCCTGTAATTCTAGCACTCGGGAGGCTTAGGCAGGAGAAGCATCACGATTTTGAAACCAGCCTAAGCTACAACATGAGCTCAAGGCCTGCTTGAACTGTGTAGTGAGGTGCCATCTCATAAAGACAACAGCAACAGCAAAAAGATGTTTCAAATTAACATTTCTGCTTGTATTTTTAAAAGCCTACAGAGTGTTCATTATTTAATAAATGAAACTGCAATGTTACTGGGAGAGGTGAAATAACAAGTTGAAGTAATTCTAAAAAACTAATCATGGGCCACATGTGGTGGTGCTCGCCTGTAATCCCAGCACTCGGGAGGCTGAGGCAGGAGGATCAGTGTGAGTTTGAGACCAGCCTGGGCTACGAAAGTGAGCCCAAGGCTAGCCTGAACTGCATAGCGAGACCCTGTCTCAAAAAGACCAAAAAAAAAAAAAAAAAATCGTAATATGATTCAATTTTAGAAGATATTATACTACACATGATATACTCAAAATATGTTGACATAAGCAAGTCATTTTGCATTAGTCATAAAAGTAGACAACATAGCATATAAATCCATTATTTCAATCTAAAATCAAGAGAGACAAACAAATAATGTCCCCAAATGTAATCTTTGTGACCTAAGCTGGAAGCAGATGAATCTTCATTAGTGAATAAATAACGTCCAGAAATTGATATTAAATACTGAGCTCTTGAAATTCCAAAGTAAGACATGTATATCACTGACAGGAATATACAGCACTGTATTTAGTGAGACTGAAGGAGAGGAGCTTGTTTTCTTTTTAACTAATTAAATAAAAAGGCAGTAAAACAGAGAGTGAGTTTTAGCACCTATGATAATACAAAACATAAGTAAGGAAAGTATGAAGTCTACATTTCAAATTACTGCGCTAGATATATGTTAGTAGGCCTTTCTATTTTTTTTTAATATTTTTAGTAGGTTGTAATAAACATAGAGGGAACAAAAAGAAAAATTTCCACCTTGTGTGGTCCCCTTAGGATTATCAAATTTAATGAAGCAAGGCCGCGTGATGGGTCCTTAGACAGAGAAAAATAAACAGTCAGAGTTTAGGAATTAATTGATTTTCTAAACAGTACTAAATAATGTTGTGCACTTGAAATTGGGCCAAAGTGGGTCAAAGTGGGCCAGGTGTGCCGGTGCATGCCTATAAGCCCAGCAACTCAGGAGGCTGAGGCAGGCGGATGACCGCCTAGATACATATTGAACTCAAAGCCTGCCCAAACTACTTAGCGAAATCCTATCTCAAAAACAGAGCCCCCCAAAAGGAGCAAAACTGGGCAAAAGTAAGGAATTAATTCTTTAGTACATCTTTACCATCCACAGTGGTTGTGGTTTTCGAGTGGGGTTTCTGTGTGTACGCAGCGCACCTCAGATCCTTCATTCTTCTCCTTTTCCGCCCCCCTTCTCTTCATCTCCTTCCGTATTTCCCACCAAATTTTCTATTTCATTCTTTAATTATAAGCTGGGTTTCTTCTCATATAAGAGAAAGCACACCATATTTCATCTTTCACTTTGTTCACAGGCATCCCTTTCCTACTGTTATGGTTTATGTCTAGTTGTCCCCTCAAAGCCTCATGATTAAGGGGGCGGGGACCTCTGGAGTTTGGAACTTGATCCATGATCCCTGGGATTATGGGTTTTAGTACTGATGGGATTGTAGGTCTACATACTTCAGGGATTATGGAAGTAGCCTAAGGCAGAGGCTGAGGTGGAGAGCCTGAATGTAATATAAAGAAAGACAGAGAGATAGACTAGAGCTGTTGCTGCTGCTCTGCTGCCCTGACGGGTTGGCTGCCTCTGCCACCATTTTGTTGCTGCTCCGCTGCCATGAACTGGATGCTCTCTGCTGTGTTCCTCTCAGCCTTGAGCCAGCAGAATATGGACTGAAACCTCCAGTAACTGTGAGCTAAATAAACCTTTCCTTCCTTCATCTTGAGTGTAGGGTATTTATCCCAGCAACAAGTAAAGAGCAACTAAGACACCTAAAAATGTGTCTTTGTTTAGAATAGTAATTTTCCCATCAGGGGTACAGAGCATATTTTCTTTCTTCCCATGCGGATAGACACAGAGGCTACCTCCAGGATTTATACATTTCCCCCAAATCAGGGACTTTTTGATATCTGTAGAAATCTAAATCTATTTTGCACAAGCAAAGATATTTCAGATATTTACAGAAAAAGTAATTTTAGGGGCCCAGGAAGTAGCTCAGCAGACTAAGCACCTGCTTAGGTAAGCACAGGGGATGGGGGATCCCTAGTACCACTTGTCCCAACAGTCCCGCCCCCAGGGGTGCTGAGCCCACCATGGAGACTATCATAGTGGTGCACAACTGTAATTCCATCACTGGGGAGGCTGAGAAGAAGAGGATCACTGAGTCCAATTTGCATAGGGAGACTCTGTGCAAAATACATAGAAGAAAGAAAAGATAAGAGAGCATAAGGTGAAGGCTTGCATTATGGACTGACTTCCCTAACATGCACGAGGCCCTGAGTTCAATCCATAGTGCCACCACCAAATATGAAATAAACACAAGTATGACAGGCGCAAGTTAAATTTTTGAAAAACATCTAGCAAATCACCAAAATAATATTTGATTTAAATTATGTATTGCTCTAAAATTTCACAATGGATATAAACAGTAACAAGTAAGTTACTTTTACCACTGTGCTATATAGTTTAAAAGAACGTGAGTAAGTGATCAATAATAATGGAACATATTAAGTGTTCTAGTTAGTATTTACACGGACAGCTGCTATGCCGTCTTTTCATACATGACATGGGATATTTGTAGTAAACTAACTTCTCATATTTCAGTACATAACTCCAGGGAAACTTACTGGATAAGACATATATATATATATATATATATATATATATATATATAATTTGACATGAAATTATTTTTGTTACTGGAGGTTGAGCTGAAATCCTTCATACTGAGCTATATCCTCAGCCCTTTTTATTACTTTTATTTTGAAAAAGGGTGTCTTTAAATGGCTGAGACAAAAATTGTAATTTTCGTCCTCCTTTCTCAGTCATCCAAGAGCTTGGAATACAGGTGGCTGTCTACACTCACCTACTTTTATAAAAGCAATCCAAACAAAAACTCTTCAGAATAATATATTTTTTCTGAAGATGTAAAAATATTAGTCACATTGAGAAGATAGGTTTGAGAGCCAGAAAAGTAACTCAGCATCCTAGGGACCTACCTGGCAAGTGTGAGGTCCTCAGTTCATCTCTGATATCACTAAAGCCTAAATTAAAAAAAAATAAAATAAAATAAAGAAATACAGCCAGCTGGAAGAGACAGCTGGAGAAACCGAAGAGATTAGTTTGGGCTCCTTTTGGTTGGTTTTCCATCCCTATGTGTAAGTATTGTACTCTGTGTAACTATTTTGAGGACAACAGTAACCAATATATTAGCTATTGTTAGTTTCTTATCCTATTTTGAAACTCTGAATCATCATCATCATTATATTGTTATTATTATTATTATTATTATTATTATTAATATTTTTAAATTAAAAAAGAATAGCTGGCCAAATAGCTCAGATTAAAGCCCCTGCAGGGCCTGGACCTATGATCCCAGACTGCCCTGTGGGGCCTGTCTCCAGGGCACACACTGAGATGGCCGTTGAGACTGGGCTTGGTGACATGTGCCTGTAATTCCAGCTCTTGGGAGACTGGAAACAGGTGGATCACTACCAATCCGATCTAGTAGTGACACCCTAACCACCTTTATAGGCCCTTCTCTCAAATATAAATAAATAAATAAATAAATAAATAAATAAATAAATAAAATATTAGTGCAATTAAAAAGGACAAATTATATATGAACTGGATATCTCTTATTATGAAAGAGACTACATGATGAATTATGAGGCAGCCATATGGAACTTATATGTATAATTATTATTCTTTCCATGTATGTGGTACAGGGTCTCACTACACAGTTGGGACTTGTAGTGGTCTGTTTTCACCCTCCCCAGTGTTGGGAATACAGGTGTGTGCCATGACTCCAGAATTCAGTTACTGGCTTTCTGCACCCTGGGACAGGGCAGGCACAGCATGTGATGTGGGAGATCGAACCCTGGATCACATGCCTAAGCAGGCACTTAGTCCACCAAGCTACCTCTCCAGCCCTCCATGTGTAACTTTTAGACCAGGAATTTTGGAACAATTTTCAGATAAAATGTAGAATTATCTCATCCACTTATAATAAATTTATTTAATGATTTAATATTTTTTATTTAACACCCAGTATATCTTAGGCATTATTCAAAAGATGGAGAGACAGAAGTGTCTAAGATAAATTAAATTAAACTAAATTAAATTATATTAAATATGTGTTCTTCTGGCAATGTATCTTTGTATACCTATTCACCTACCTATATATAGTTAGATCTTACTGTGAACAATGCAAAATTCACTACCACCAAATAGCTATTTGTCTTAAAAATCTTTCTTGTAGATCCAGGTATCACCTGGAAAACTCTGTGGTTGAAAAATAGTTTAAAATCTTCAACATCTGAGTTGGTGAGATGGCTCAGCAGACTGGGCACCTACTTAAGCAGGCTGTCTTAGTTCCTTTTTGCTTGTTGCTGCAACAAATATCTGACACGCAAAATGAAGGAAGGAAAGGTTTATTTAGCTCACAGTTACTGGACATTTCAAGCCATATCTGGCTGGCTCCAAGGCTGAGAGGCACATGGCAGAGAGCAGCAGTTTATGGTGGGGGAACAGCGAGAATGGCGACAGAGACAACCGACTAATCAGGGCAGCAGAGCAACAGAGCTAGTCTGTCTCTGTCTCTCTTTAAATTACATCAGGCTCTCTGCCTTACCCTATCTACTTCAAGGCACACTTATAATTCCCAGCAGTACTCAGACTGATAATCTCATCACTACTAAAACACATCCCAGTGGCTCATGAGTCAAGTCTCAATCTATAGAAGTTCCCGTCCCATCCAATGACTACATGAGTTTTTTGGGGGGACAACTAGACATAAACCATAACACAAGCTTGGGGACTAGGGTTCTATCTCTGGCACTACATGTCATGCTATCCCTATAATCTCAACGCTAGGGAGGCTGGAAACAGATCACTACAAGTCCTAGCTCTGTAGTGAGACCTTGTGCCAAATACATAAAAAGGAGAAATAAAATGAAATGTCTGATGTCACAGTTAATCTTTATCAAATAAATTATTTTATGTTCATGCACTGTAGTTTCTCTGAATAGTACCAACATGGGTAGGCTGAATAGCACCATAAATTTTAGAGGGCAGCCACAGCTGTGAAAGACCCTAGATGTCTGGAGAATCTGACAGGCTGGAGGAGAAAAAACATAATGGGAAGACGGTATAAAAAGAGAGCAGTATGCCTGCGGAGATAGCTCGGTGGCCTAGGCACCTGCCTGGCAAGTACAAGGTCCCGCGTTCCATCGCAGGTACCACATGCCATGCGGGCCTGGAACTCGACATGGAATTCCAGCCCTGGGGAGGCTGCGATAGGAGGATCACTGTGAGTCCGATGTGCATAGCGAGATCCGATATCAAAAAAGAAAAAAGCGGTCAGGCTGGGTGTAGTGGTCCACGCCCCTCATCGCAGCGCTCTGAAAATGAAGCAAGAGGATTTCTGTGTCAGCTAGGGCTACAGAGCGATTTTGTGGGAGCTGCATAACGAAAACCCCACCCTCCCCCGCGGCAAAAGAGGATTACGAGGGTTGTCGCTTCTACCTGTGTTCAACTCCAGTAATAATTACTTACTCTGGAGTTAATTCCAGTTTACAGAACTCTGTGTGTGTGTGTGTGTGTGTGTGTGTGTGTGTGCGCGCGTGTGTGTGTGTGTGTGCGCGTGTGTGCGCGCACGCGTGCATACAGGTGTGCGTGTGTACTCCCCAAAGCAGAGTCGGTAGGTTCATTTCGAAACTGCAGCAGGCGTGAGTGGTCCAAGCCCCTCCAACGAAGTTCCTGCCTTTGATTCCTGGACATCATTTTCAAATAAGGTTTAGACTTTGCTTGGAATCTGGGGGCGAGCTCTGCAGAACCTCTTTCTGTAGGTCTTCAGGCCCTAGAAATCTAGGAGGGCTGCTCCGCAGGTCTGTTCACCTCACTTAAATACGTTATGATCTTCCTTTTCTACTGTTTCAGAGATAGCAACTGTTGCACTTTTTGTCTTTACCTAATGTACCTCCAACAGCTAGTTATATGTATCAATTTATGGGAAATTACCCCAGTTAAAATAACCTGTTTATGGTTAATAGGTTCTGATGAAATTCTAACAATTCGTATTATGTTACTCAAACCAAGTCCAAAACACAAGAGATGCAAACACTCTTCTTTTTCTGCAACGAAATTCAAATGATCACATTATCATTTGTCTATCTTTTCCAGTGTTAGTTATCCATCTTTGTGAATCATGCCAAGGAAAACGTGGAAACCATGTTATGTTTTTACTAGTACAGAAAATAATTCAACACATTCCCTGTAATTTTTTTCCCAAACATCCCTTATTTCATTTTTTTTTTATTTATGGCAAATTAGTGATTTTAAGAATGATTTGTATTTATTAAATGCTGAGCAAGTGCAAGCTCTGAAGTATTATCTTGCAATAATATAACAATAAAGACTGAGAATATCTTGTTAAATCTATTTTAAAAATAAGAAAACTGAGTTTGAGAGCTTAGTACAAACTCTCATATTTTTTGTTTGATAGATCCAGGATTTCTAGACAAAGGGGGTGTGCTTAACAATAACAACCACATCAGGAAACAAAAAGTTACTGCCTCAGTATGAAACTTGAGTGGGAAGAGTCACCACATGTGTTTTAAACATCCAACACTGCAGGTACTTACATGTTTATGATATTGAAAAACGGCATCCTTTCATGCACTTTTTAAATATATTTAGTACAGGGTCTAAGGATCTAACCATACAGATCAGACTTGAAGTGATCCTCCTGTTTTCAGCCTCGCAACTCCTGGAATTACAGACATGTGCCACCATACCCACTCTCAATCACTATCTCAGTGCCCCCTGGGGACAGGACTGGCATTGCACACTAGGGATTGAACCCCCTCGCCCCTGTGTCTGCTAAGCAGGAACTTTTATCCTCTGAGCTATCTGGCCAGCCCTCATAAACATTATTTTTGAAACTATTTTGTACTTATCCAAGTGTAGAGAAGACATAGCATTATCTAAATCTTCATAGTGCATGATCTGTATGTGTAGGCAAGTCATTCCCTTATGATGGATTCTTTCAAGCATAAATTGCTAAAAATAAATCTCTTTGAAAGTCAGAAGGTGTTTCTTTTTGTTATTACTTTAGGCAAAGCTTTCGAGGTCTCACTTGTAAAATATGTTCCAAATAAAAATATATTACAAACTTCCCTGAGCTGACATGAGATGAATGCAATAGAAAGAGGGAGGAAAGAATGTGAGACCGGGGCCTGGCAGGATGGCTCAGTGGTCTAAAGCGCCTGCTTAGGGAAGCTTAGGCAGCTGCAGGGACTCCAGTTCGATCCCTGGCACCACATGCTGCGCCAGCCCTGCGCTTAGGGCAGTCTGAGCCAGCCATAAAAATAAATAGATAAACAAAAGTTCTGAAACAAGAAAAAAATAAATAAAATGAAAAAATCTTAAAAAAAAAAAAAAAAAGAATGTGAGACTGATTTGGGTTTTGCCGGGATTTTCTTGGTTCTGTATTTTTAATTTGCTCCAAACTTTTCTTCCTAAATTTATTGATCATGTGTGTGTGTGTGTGTGTGTGTGTGTGTGTGTGTGCACGCGTGTGTGTGTCTGTGCACATGCATTTGTCTGATCATCAATCTTTTTCCAGTTTGAACTGTCAGGTAGGAGGGAAAGTGGCAGTAGCAGAAACACTATTACGTGTGTACTGAAAGTACACAAGAGCCATCAGTGACTATTTCATCAATTCCTCACACTGAGCAGCCTATAGCAAAACTCTACATCACAGGCTGAGGAGATAGCTAGGTGGTTCAAGGACCAGGACTGGATCCCAGGTACCTCGTGCCATGCAGGCCTCACACTGAGTTGGCCACTCAAACCAGGTGTGGTGGTACACACCTGTAATCCCAGCGCAAAGGAGGCTGAGACAGGAGATTCACTATGGTTCTGAGCTGTGCAATAAGACCCTGAACCAAATAAACAAACAAACAAATAAATATTTAAAAATTTACCTGAATGTAGAGAGATCAGGGTAGATTTTGGCAGTAAACACGCTATGGGTAAAAAAAAAAAAAAAAAAAAAAAAAAAAAAAAAAAAAAAAAAAAAAAAAAAAAAAAAAAAAACACGCTATGGGTATGGTACCAGGTAAATAAGAGAAGCCCTCTCCACAGTCCTGCCTGCAGCGATTGCACAGAGTTTGCAAGCACTTGTTCTATCATGAGAGTTTCGAGTAACTTATTAAAACATTTACAGTGCTAAAAGAATTGAAAATAGAAACTACTTATGATAAACTGATGAAGAGATTGGTTTGCATATGCCAGTCCTGCATAAAATGCATAGGTCTACTATAATTTTTCTGGAAGTCAATGATTATTATGGAAAAATGTGTGATATTGTAAAATAAAATGATAGGGGGGCTGAGGAGATAGCTCCATGGCACTAGTGCTGGCCTGGCAAGTACAAGGTCATGAGTTCGAACCCCGGTCCCACCAAAAAAAAAAAAAAAAAAAAAAAAGAAATGATAATAATGTCAGCCTTATAAAACATACAATTTGGACAGCAATTATTATGAATGAATCAATCTTGGAACTCTACATAACAAAAAACATTTTATTCAAACTGTTATAAAAAATGTGAATGAAACAATCTTACCCTAAATGTAGAGACGATGTTCAAAAGTTATGATGTTCACACTATACCAAGTAGATACGGGTTCCAATTAATACAATAAAGATTTGGAACTAGATAAATTGTATATATATGGATGTCATTAAGAGTAAAAATCCCCTGCTTCTTTCGAACATAAATGCCAATAAAACTAGGGTAATTGTGCTAGACAGATACCACCACACCACCAGCCCTTAGCCAGTCTTTGCAAACCTGATGCAGGTCCCCTGAGTCATTGACCGCACTCCTCATTTCAGAAACATTCATTTGTACCTTATTAGGCAGTTCATACATTTTCCAAATCATTCTTAAATAATCACTGAGAAGAATGCTGTATACTTAACTTAGAAGAGGAGGTAGTTCTACATGTTTTTGAGAAGTTTCAGTAGGTTATAATTTATGCTATGCTTTCTTATCTTGAGATTCCTTAAACCACTTTGAAATTTCAGAGAAATTTCTGAATTGTTCTACTTATCTTAAAATGTTTTAGTCTCCTAAGTATAGCTGCGTATCCATTAGTTTGGCTGGAGTTATGTACTCAAAATAATGCTATTATTTTGGCTTATGATATTTTTCTATCATCCCTCATGTCTCAGTTACTCTTCTGTTGTTGCTGGCACAAATACCCGACACCCAAAATGAAGGAAGGAAAGGTTTTTTAGCTCACAGTTACTGGAGGTTTCAGTCCATACTCTGCTGGCCCAAGGCAGAGGGCATGGGGCAGACAGCAGCAGTTCATGGCAGCCAAATGGCAACAAATCTGACAGAGGGAACTAACCAACCAGGGCAGCACAGAGCAACAGAGAGAGAAAGTCTGTTTCTCTGTCTCTCTTATAATACACGCAGGCTATCGCCTAAGATTGGGGAAGGTACACACACCCACAATCCCAGCAGTACTAAATTCCATAATCCCAGCAGTACTAAAATGCATAATCCCAGTGGATCATGAGTCAGTCTCAAACTTTAGAAGTCCCCACTGCATGCCTGCATGAGGTTTTGAAGGGACAACTAGACATAAACAATTACACCTCACAATACTAGTTTTTTTTTTTTTGATAAATCAATATAGGTAATTGTAAACAAAATGCTGTACCTACTAAAAGTAAAGAAAATGCATATAAGACACATTTTGTTTTGTTAAGTTAGCCCATTATCTATTTTTTTAGAGTTGAACTGTATGTGGACCTACTGAAATCCATCAGTGACCAATCTCATTTCATCATTCTCTTTGTCTTTTAAACTTAGTTTACTCTCATAAATCAGAATATCTGGCACAAGGAAAATTGTGCAATGGCTAGTCAACAACTAGAAATTTTAGTTCATCTGGGAAGTGAACGAAACATTAACATAAGGACTTATTGAATTAAAAATGAAATTATTGGCCAAAGTCCCGGATGAAGGTTCGAGAATTGACCTAAACTCTTACTGATTGTCCTATGTCACACTTTCACTATGAAGATGGTTCAAACAACTTTTTCTGTTTTTCCCTTTTCTGAGTTAAATGGTCTAAAATAAAATGCATACTAATAAAAATAGTCCAAGTGTTAACAAAGTTTTATGTATAAAATTAAGAAGTTCTATTTTGTATTTTTATGATTCTTGAGTGCTACACATTATTTGAAAAGAATTTAAAAAATAGTATAAAACATTAGAAATGATGAAGAAATTCACTAAATAAATTGATAAGAATTCAAAAATATTTATTATATTATATGTTGTCTTCAAAGTCATTGTTCAGATAACCAGATATAAACATGTAAAATTGGTTAAAACTTAAAAAGAGAGAAAAATTTAAGCTTAACTTCTCCTTTCAATAGGTCAGCAGAAATTAGCACCAAAATTATCCAAGCTACCCTCTGTATATACATATTTCTTTTCCCCTTCCTTCTTTTATACCGAAAGAGCCAATATGTCTAAAATAAGATATAAATTTTTTGGGGGGGTTGTCTTCTTGAGATAGGGTCTCACTATGCAGTTCAGGCTGGCCTTGAGCTCACTTTTGTAGCCCAGGCTGATCTTGAGCTCGCACTGATTCTCCTGCCTCAGCCTCCTGAGTGCTGGGATTACAGGCATGTGGCACCATACCAGGCTAAAATAAGATATAAAGTTTCATTATGCATAGAACAAGCAAGTCAGAACCAGATTCTGTCAATATCTTGTGCTGATTGAGAAACAGTAATAAAATGAGTTTACTTCTGGGTAACTTTAAAGGATTTGGGCAAATCTCAGCATATTAGATGCCTAAATTTTACTGATCCTTCCTTACTAGCTCCTCTCTTTTATCTGAGGTGGCTAGCACTACTTTCATTTCAAGAACCTATACTTTCTTTACCTGAAGCAATTGCTATTCTTTATGAAATACATTTCATCCTTTCTTATTACTTCCAGAAGTGTAGAACCAGATTTCAGCATTCTTGGAGGAAACGAGGCCAAAACCTGAAAGTGCAGGAAAGATTGATTATGTGTACAGAAATAAGAACAGAGTTTTGATTCTTACAGTAGCCAAAATGGGGGAGGGGGGAAGAATGCATAGAGAAATCAATTGCTAATGTGTAAATTACATGAAGAAAATAAAGTTAATGAGATCTAATTGTAATTTTATAGGTACTAGTAGTTTTACCATACTGAGTTGGATAACTGTTGTCTAAGTAAATGATAACCTATCTTTATTTGAGTTGGTTTATTCTTGAGATAATGTCTCCAAATAAATGTTAAATCTAAAATACAGTAACACATTGGTTCATGAATGATTCTGCTCACAAACAGTTCCGTTCATGAAGAGAAATGTTCAACACCCAAGAATTGAAGGTATAATTTTCAGGGTAGCATCATTGTACTTGAAGAATTCTGCACTGGAAATATTCTGTGGATAGGAACTAATGGGGGATGGGCTTCTTGATATTACTGAGCTTGCTATTATTTTGAGTAAAAGAAACAAAACTACACCACTATCTAGATATTTAAAATCAGTTATTGACAAAGATAGCTCTGTTACCTTTATTAGCAGCAAACTGACCGCAGAATCTCTAGAACTAAAGCAGATAAGCATTATTATGAAAACACATCATTTTTAGGAAAAAGAAAGAAAACGGAAAGGAAAGAAAGAAGGAATGGAGAAATAAAGGAGGAGTCCTCAGTCCAGAGAGATCCTTGCAGAAGGCGGCCATAAGCCCCTGCCGACTTAAGTACCCAACTCTGATTGGTTGAGAGCAAATCATGATTGTGCAACTAGCTATCATCAGTCTGCTTTTATGATCCCATAAATTTAACAAGGCAAACAGTGTGTGTCCATCCACCTATTCTGTTGAACTTTCTAACAGTGGGTGTAATAGAACGGAAAGACAAATTTAGACTTTATAAACAAAGCCGTGCATGTTTCTGCAAATTACAGGTCTTACTTTGAATAGGGTCCAACTGTGTATTTGGACTCAGAGTAGAGACTAAGCGAGACATTTCATCTAGCCGGGGTGTAGTCTGAGCTGCTCAACATGATAATTATTAAGAGGCATCTGACGCACAAATCCCGAAGGTTGGGATTTTACACGGTCTCCCACCACAGACAGGTTCTCTGAGCAGACAGTTCACAGTCTCCTGAGATCTATTTCTGTTGAATGCACCCCCACCCCCGCCGCTTTCAAAACTCTTACCTTACTGCCTGAGAGAATATCACAGTAACAGGGAACTAGGGAAGGAAAGAAGCAGACCTGAAGGGAATTAGCTCCTGAAATCGTAGAGGCTGCTGTGAACTGAATGCTGTTGTCCATACCAAACAACTCATATGTTGGAATTCTGAACTCAGTGAAGAGATTAATGTTACATGTTTGTCTATCATGTTAGCTTCCATGTAAACATGGAGGGAAGAGGAATTGTCCTGAGCAACATATATAAATATATGGTATAGCTAGTGCGCATGGGAAAACACAAAACTTCCTTTTTAAATATATTTGTCAATACTTCATTTGAAAAGAAAGAAAGGAGTTTGCTGGTCACGAGTTGGACACACTCTTAAGAAGGTAAGAGATCTCTCTGTGTCTCTGTCTCTCTCTGTCTCTGTCTATCTCTCTCTCTCACACATACACACACACACACAAACACACACACACACACACACACACACCTCGGAAGTCATGTGACTAATGCCTCCACAGCATATTGAGGGATCTCTCTCATCGTGGGAGGATCAAACTCCTTCTTACTCTGGCCAGATTTACAACCCAGTCTGTACCTACTACCCATATTGAAGAGGGTAAATGCTCTGCTCACTAGGCGGACTCAAGATGGTGTCCACACACCTGTACCAGCACCACATACCTTGGCACCTCACAGGCACTGAGAGTGAGACACAAAACCAACTGCAGTGAGTCTAAAGGATAACATGAAAGGGAAAGGAAAGGGGAAGAGGAAGGAAAAAACAAAAGGGAAAGGGAAAGGGAATGGAAAAAAGCTTCTTCTTAAAAAAACTAACTAGGTGTTATGATTTATATCTAGTTGTCCCCACAAAACTTCATGCAGTCATGGGGTGGACTTCTAGAGTTTGAGATTAAGTCATGATCTGCTGGGTTTATGGGTGTGTTGGTGGGATTATGGGTATGTGTACTTCCCCCAGCCTGGGGCCAATAGCCTGACTGCAACTTAAGGGCCACAGCCTTGACCTGTGCAGCCACTGTGGCTTCTGCTCCTCTATTTTGCTGTTGCTCTTTGCCACCACCATGAACAGCTATCCTCTGCTATGAGCTGCTTTGCCTTGGAGCCAGCTATGTATGGACTGAAATCTCCACTAACTGTTAGCTAAGTAAACTTTTCCTTCCTTCATTTAGGGGTGTTGGGTGGTTTGTCCCAGCAATGACTGAAGGGAAACAGAGACATTAGGGAAAGAATTGCATAGTATCCATTGGTTGATTTTCCTTGGAAAAATGGTGGTAAGAAGTCCAGATATGCATCAATTTTCCCACAGTAATAATCAAGTATGCTAATTTATGGTTGATCCAGATGGAGAGAATGTAAGAAGCAGTTCAAGTAAACAATTCTGGAAAACTTTGGTGCAAAAGAAGAATTTCTTAGAGTTGGCCAAAAAGTAAGCATTTAATCCTAATCTAAATTATCCCAGGACTGGGGGCCCTGCGGGATGGCTCAGTGGTTTAAAGCGTCTGCTTGGGAAAGCTTGGGCGGCTTCAGGGACCGCGGTTCGATCCCTGGCACCACATGCTGCGCCAGCCCTGCCCTTGGGGTGGGCTGAGCCAGCCATAAGAATGAGTGAATAAACAAATAAAGGTTCTGAAACAAGAAAATAAATTTAAAAAAAAAAAATAAATAAATTATCCCAGGACTGACCAACTGTTGGGTGCGCAGGTAGGACTTCTTGGCCTGCAGGCCCACACAGCACCACTGGAACTCAGCCCCCATCCACAGCTTGTGGCTGGCTGGCACATAGGCAGGAACAGCAGGCGTGCACCCTTGCACCTCAGGAACTTCTACCTTCTCCAGAACCCAGCTTTTGCATCTGCTGTGCAGTCCTGCAGCAAAATTCCTTGCAGAGAGGCTGAGGGTCAGAAGCTACCAGCTAACCCAGGAGCTGAGCATCTTGCAGGAGGAGCGCAGCAAGCTCTCCTCCAAAAGCTGGAGCAGGAAGAAACTGAGCACAGAAGCCAGATCCAGCCAGACACATCTGGACAAGGTCAAACTTGGTAGATCCACACCCAAACTTCAGTAGGCACTAACCACATAACTTCACCAAAGTTCTGCACCAAAGGTCAGAGATCACTGTTATGCAGAATGAAACAGACAGGACCAAAGTGCAACCTCAGGTCCCGAGCCCACCCAGAGAAAATACAGGAGACTAGCGCAACCACTATGTGCAGCAGTATGGACACTCCTTAAAAAACTAGAACTGGAAGTCCCATTCAACCCAGCTATCTCCCTACTGCGAATTTTCCCAGAACTGAAAACATCATATCATAGTGACATCTGTGCACCTATGTTCATAGCAGCACAATTTCTGATAGCCAAATCTTAGAAACAAGCAAAATGCCCATCATCCTGAAGAATGATTGAAAAACATTGTGGAATTTGCATATGATGGAATATTACTCAGCTGTAAAGAATGATAAACTAGAAGACTTCATATTTAAGTGGATATATCTTGAAAATATACTCATAGGTGAAATGAACCAGACCTGTATGTACAAATATTGTATAGTCTTCATAGTGCAAGAACTCAAACAAAAAAAGAAAAATGGAAAGGCATAACATAGCTGAATGGAGACCAAAGAATTAAGTGTGAAACAATGAAGTGACTGCAAACAGAAAAGATAGGAAACATGGCTGGAACAAAGTCATGCACTTATACACACAGGGTGAATTAGATAATGGTCCTAAGGCTACCAAAATATGTTTCACACTGAGGATAACAGTGGATAACACTAAAATTATGCTTGGAATGGCTGTCTTTCTTGTCTTTTAGATTTGTGCTGCTTCTAATGAAATCTCAGTTACTGCTGTACTCTCTCTCAAGTAAATGATTGTTTTACAAGAAAACAAAAAAGGGTGTCAAATGAGAGCAAGACACTAGGAAAAATGCCATAGGATCGAGTGGCTGGAATTTTGTATATACTTAGATCTCTAAGTGCTTGTGTAAAAACGTGTAACTGCTTTTATCACACTGTATAGGGATTTATTAGAATATCAATTATTGGTGGAAAATACCAACTCCAATTTAGGTGTAAGATGTTTGATATTCAGAAAGACAGTGATGTTATGCTCAAGTAAAAGAATAAATAAATAAACAAAGAAATAAAACCAAGTTGAAATCCAAAAGACACAATGCTCCCAAAAGTACTGGAAATTTGCAACAATCAGAGATTCAAAGAGAAATACTCTTTCTGCGAACGTCAGGCATCCCCTTCTCTGGTCATCCTATTGTTCAGTCGGTGGACTCATTAGCAAGTGGAAGGTGAATGTTGATACAGAAACCATGTAACCTCAAACACACAACCTTCTCACCAAGGTAAGCCTTCTGGTAACTGACCAAGTGTCTACAGCAAAAATAAGCTAGGCTTTGTGCAGTAATAAGTTCTCGTGGCAGATTAAGGCGCTTTTACCTTTCAGCAATGGCAGTGACAGCAAGGTCACAAATCACTGGCATTGCTACTTATTCTGCTAAGTGCTTTCATTTTATGCCTATGATGTTTGGCTGAAACCATCTTGAAAAATCATAAAACTAAAGATATCACACAAATTTATTTCAATTATAAGCCTATAATGAAAAGGTGGTGCTTTCATAGAAATACGCACATTGGGCACTCAAACAAGATAAAGATCTGAGTAATAATCTCACACATTTAAATTCAATTGACTTTAATAAAGGTGTCAATGACACAATGAGCAAAGGAGAACTGTGTTCATTAAAAGGTTTGCAAAACTAGATATACAAAATCCAGAACAGTACGGTGGACCCACATCTCACCCAACACATAAAATTCAACTGAAAATGGATTGCACCCTTAAGGGCAAGGCCCCACATAGGTTTTTTGTGTCTCTTATTTATTTATTTATTTATTTATTTATTTATTTATTTATTGGCTTTTGAGTCAGGGTCTCACTATGTCTTTCAGGCTGGCCTTGAGCTCACTTTTGTAGCCCAGGCTGGTCTTAAACTGACACTAGTCCTCCTGTCTCAGCCTCCCAAATGCTGAGATTATAGGTATACACCACCATGCCTGGTTTGTCTTTCTTTCTTTCTTTCTTTCTTTCTGTATTTAGGAAAGGGTCTACAGGGTCTACAGCGTCTCGCTATGTAGACTGGATTGATAGTGATTCTCCTGTTTTCAGCCTGTCACGCACTGTAATTACAGGTGTGCCACCACGCTCAGTTGAGTCGCTGTCTCAGTGTGCGATTGAACCCTGGCTGCTACGCTTGACCTAAGCAGGTGCTTTAGTCCTGCTGCGCTATCTGATCAGAGGTCAGTGTCCCCTTTTCTAATAGTGACTCTGTTCTTAGAAGCAAAAGCTCTTCTCTTAGGGAGGAAAGAAAGAAAAAAAGGAAAGAAAGAAAGAAAGAAAGAAAGAAGGAAAGGTTTGTAAGCAAGTATCCTATATAATTTTATTGTTTTTCCCTCATACAGCACAATAACATCTTTGTGTATTTTCTAAGAACATTGGAATGTTTGATTATTAGAGTTCATTTGATGTTTTCTTGAAATTATACTTCCAATATTTCACTTCTGATTTAATATTACAAATTAATTTGTGAACAGTTCCTCTAATTTTTGTCAAGGATGTATTTTAGTACTCAAACGTTGAGAAAAATATATAAAGAATTCAGCTATCAAGAAAATAAAGAACCCAATTAGAAATAGGTAAGTGGCCTAAAGAGACATTTTTCAAAAAGACACATGCAAATTTCCAAAGATAAATTAAAAAAGACTCAACAACACTGATATGTAGCGATATGAAAATAAAAATATGCAACTTCACATATTGCAAAGAGTATGAATTTATTTATTTAGTCTTTAATACAGGGTCTACTGGATCTGACTACACAGACAGGACTCGTAGTGATCCTCCTGTGTTTAGCCTCCCAAGAGCTGTGATTTCAGGTGCGCACCACCATGCCATCTCATTAGCCATCACATTGCACCCCAGGGGTTGGGCCAGCTAGGCATGCCCTGGATAGAACTCCAATAATTTCATTTTAAAAGTGGAAACAAATGTTGGTAAGGATGTCAAGTAAAAGGAATTTGGACTGGTGGTCTAAGCACCTCATGCTGTGACAGCCCCGGAACCAGGATGTGCTGTGTGGACCACAGACACCAGGCGTGGTGGTGCACAACCATTGTCCCAGCACTGCAGAGGCTGAGACAGGAATATCACTGTGTCTGAGCTGCTCAGTAAGACCCTGTACCAAATAAATAAATAAATACATAAATAAATAAATAAATAAATAAATAAATAAATAAATGTTTGCACTGTGGATTAAAATATAAATTAATACAGTGGCCCTGAAACAACGTGTTGCCTGTTTTTGTGGAAGATGGCCGCAGTTGTGTTCATCGTCCTATGCAGAAGTAGCAAACGGAAACAAAATTTCTGTAAGGTGCTTCTGTTCATGAACTGAATTCTTCTCTAACAGAAGAATTCGCGAGTCAAAATATTACTGTGCATTCATATCAGAAAGCAATTTTGAGGTTCCTCAGAAAAATCAATATCCAATTATCCAGTGATCCCCAGATTTTATATCTGAAGACATTTCCAATGAATTCAAATAAGCATGCTGGGAGAACACATATTCTCCTGTATTCTTTATAGCATTACTCAGAATCAATAGGCCATAGATGTAACTAGGTGTACATTATTGGGGGAAAAGATGAGGAAGGTACCGTGTGTATGGAAACTCTGTCATTTGGGATAATGTCTTGAATTGGAAAGACATTGTGTTAAATGAAATTCGCTAGAAGCAGAACCATAGGAACAGATCTCTGCAAGGCCTAACTTCCATAAAGAAGCTCCAAGTGGAATCGTGTGAAAGCAGAAAGGAGGTTACCATAGGAGCGGTGAAGAGGGCAAGGTTCATGGAAGAAAAAAAAAAAGTTTTGTGTATGTAGCAAAAAGAAAACGCCATGATCATTTGCCCAAAGTAGCAACTAGAACCTTAAATTTAAATTTTGATTAAATGCCAATGCCAAAGTCATTAATGTAAAGTTACACGTTTTTCATTACTAATTGCCCGTTCCTTCTCCATAGAGCTGGAGGTAAAGTGTGTACACTGAACTGATTTATTTGCTCTTTAGTTCATGGGAGGCAGAACTTCATGAATGATGGTATTCACGGAAAAGGAATAGATGCCACCTAGTTTCCTATAGTGACAGTGAGGGCCTGTGGGCGAGTGCAGTCCTTGTGATTGGTCATGGTGAGCACGTTGCTACGATGGGAGGTAAATATGAGTAGGTCATATGTCTGTGAGCACGTTGCTACGAGCAGCATGGGAGATAAACATGAGTAGGTCATATGTCCGTGCTAAGAAACCAAAGGGGAGGACTGCGCCAGCTTGATGCAGGGGCTCCCAGAAACATTTTCACCCGTTTCTGTTCTTTCCTTGGCCTTGTAGCTAATCTCTGGGGAAACTTTTTCTTTGAATATTTTGAGATATGACTTTTTGGTTACAGTAAAATAATGTGACTCTTCTTATATCTGCAAGATAGAGATAAAATGCAGCTGTTCTCTCAACAGCCAGATGTGCAGCTGTGGAGGAGGAGCTACCTGGTTGGAGTTGGCTGGCCATTTCCTCTAAGAATGGCTCACTCTGGTGCTATACCCAGCCCTGCAGTAACCAAAACTCAGTGGCTTCCTCTACATTTTGAGCTGGGTTGGAAATAGTAACTTCATAATTCCCCAAAAGCTAGCTACAAAGCTAGGATTTATTTGTGGTTTCCCTGACATTTACTCCAAAGTCCATTAAACAAATTTATAAGCATTCAATATCCTGTGCTAAACTCTATACTGCTTGTAAAGTTTAAAGAGATTTATGTTATTTTAAACTGTAAATGGAAAGTGGGTATTAGTTCAGAAACTGAAGACTTATAGAAATAAAATAATAATATGTGTATAGAAATGCTGGCAAATGTATGATAAAATAGTCGCTTACATATACTGTGCACACACACATATATATGAGGTCTTTTAAAAATCAATAACATAAGATGACAAAATGCTAAAAAGTAATTATATAAAACCTATTAAAGTGCAATACTTCCGAGTGCATATAGTTATTTTTATCTCCTATGAATTTCTTATAAGAAAATCAAATTCTAACAAAAATATAGCTAAAGAAGGGAGGGTAGTGTGAGAAATAGTAAAGAATTTCTGTAATATTGTCATAGGAAAATATATTTGACAAAGTGGAACACTAAAATTTACCATAAAATAATCATCCATACCAATAAAGTACACTGAAACATGAGGCTAAGAAGCTGATAAACAATTTGAACAAACATTCCTGTATTAATAAAAACATGAAGAATTCCATCACAATTTTCATAGAAAGAAAGCATTGGCCAACCAGTAGTAGCATTGGTGGGACTCAGGCAACTCTACAGTAGTGTGCAGAGTCTATAGAAATTTTTAAAAATTAAATTATTGTAACTACTTTGTGGGTCACGATTGAAAATATAGACATCAAAGATGCAACACCTGGGAGCTTGAGTTTGGGAAAAGAAACTGAAAACAGCGGAGCCCAGCTGCCCAGAAATACTCTCTAGGGCAGTCATTGGAGTTCTAAGAAAAGGAGACCCAGCTGCTGAGGAAGAAGGATGTGTTAACTAGGGAAAAATCGGAGAGGTAAATTAAAAAGAAGGCACTAAACATTCGTTGATTGTATTGTTCATTGACAGAAGACGGCCGGCAAAAACATTAACAAAAAGACTAGGGTTAAAAATGTGACACGACTGTGAAACTTCAAAAATTGTCTTTTAAGAGTAAAAAAAATGGACAAAATAATATTCAATGTAAGTAGCATCTAATAATTATGTTTTAAATTAGTGAGAGTTTTTTTTTTTTTTACAAAAATTAAGGGGCCAGGGAGATAGCTCCATGGCACAAGTGCCTGCCTGACAAGTGCAAGGTCGTGAGTTTGAACCCTGGTCCCACCAAAAAAAAAAAAAAAAGAAGAAGAAAAATTATAGTCATCTTAGAAGTGAGTGGAAAAACTCTTACAAAGATCACTAGTTTAAATTTATAATATTGAAGTAGCACATATTTAAAATACCAGAATGACAGGCATTCCATGTACAGTTTCAATGTTACACATTGCTATCCTCAGTGTGACAAACCTTTTGGAGGTTCTTAGGACCGTTACCTAATTCATCCTGTGCATGGTTTTGCTCCTGCCATGTTTTCTACGTTTTATTCTCGCAGTAACTTCTTTGTTTAACTTTTAACTCCTTGATTTCCATTCAACTGTGTTATGCCTCTCCATTTTTATTTCTTCTTTTGGGTTCTTACACTAGAGAGACTACATGATACTTACACAAGTAGATCTGGCTTATGTCACTTATGAGTATATGTTCAAGATGCATAAACGTTATACAGGAAGTCTCTTAGTTTATCATTCTCTGTAGCTGCGTATGCTGAGCAGTAATAGGTTTACATCCACAGCTTCTATCATTGCCACTTTTGACAATAACCCACTGCAATTATGGAACACTGGACTATATATGCAACTACTTTCTCTGAGTTCAATGAGAAAAAATTTTTGTGTCAATAATGATTAGGAAAATTATCACGTCTACACCCTGTGCTCAGTATAACTACTAGGAGGACAACAATATGCATTGTATGAAACCTGGAAATGTACTACTAACGTGTTTTGAAACGGTCACATTGTCATTTCTTATTAAATGCAACAAAAAAGTTAAAAAAAATTTTTTTAAAGTCCTAAGAAAGTAATGACACTAGAAACACGAGTCAATTCCAGAACAGAATATTTATGAACTGGAAAAAAGAAAGCCAAGATTTTAAAATGAAATGGTGTATGATACACCAAACAGCACTGGTTTTTGAAAAAGAAGCCCATAGCTTGACGTCAAAGAAAAAATAAATTAGGTGCATCTCAGCTTGAAGATAAAATAAAGTAAAGCAAAAATAAAGGAAAAGAAGTAAATAAATAACAATAAATTTCTAACATATAATAAATATTGTAATATAGAAGTTAAGGCAGAAATTAAAATAGAATAGAATATAGATATACATACAGATAATATAAAATGAAAAGGACTGCTAATGTGAATATTAACGTTGTCTTTTATTGTCTTTCAATTTTTCTCTGTGTGGCTGACTGAATGCAGGGCCTCACACAGGCTGCAGGACCCTTGAGGTACACCTCAGCCTTTGGAAGGCGCATTGGGAAAAACAAGAAAGCAAGGGCTGCAGTCTTTAGTGATGTTTGGTGATATAATACACAGACAGACATCAGTGAAAAGCAACAAAATAATAATATGGAGTAAAAGGGAGTGGTGAAGTGCCAGCCAGCTAGCTCAGTGGATTAAAGCACCTGCTTAGGTTGACACAGAGGTTGGTGGTTCGATCCCAGGAGTTCCCTGCCGGCCCTGCCCCCCTGGGGGGGGTGCACTGAGAGGCTGATGGAGAGTGGGCATAGTGGTGAGTGCTTGAGAGGATGAACACAGCAAAATCACAAAAAGTCTGATCTGTGTAGAGAGATCCTGTAGACCCTGCATTAAAATACGAATACAAAGTGGTGAAGAGGAAAAAGTGAGAGACGAATGGGATATAAATCTGCTTTCTTGTAATCACAACTTAAAAAAAGAAAGACTAAAAGCCCTTTACCATATTCTAGAAGGTCCACATAAAACTGAAGAACAGGCACTTCATATAAACACACACATTTACATACATACATGGATGGAAGTTATGTACAAAATATTAGCAAAGTATATCACATTTGAAACAAGTAGGAAAAGAAAGACGGGGAGAAGACACCAGCTCCATAAATATAATTTGTCAAATTTGGATTTTGTAGTACTCGGGTTTGGACTCGAGCAAGACTTTGTGCACGCTAGGCAAGCACTCAACCACTGGGCTACAGCGCCTAGACTCAGGCTTTCATAAATAATGGTAGAAAAGAATTCAACATTGAGTTTACTTTCTGGACCTGGCAGGTATGTTTTCTCTTTTCGGAGACAATTAAAAGCATCCCCAGGGCCTGCCAGATAGCTCAGCGGGCCTAGCGCCTCCTTAGGTAGAGAACAGTGACCAGCATCCCATCTCTGCGTCCTGAGCCAGCCCCCTTCCCCACCATGCACTCGGACAGTGAATGAGACTGAGCTTGGCATGGCAAGTCTATAATCCCAGTGCCAGGGAGGTTGAAAACAGGAGAATCACTCCAAGTCCAATCTACATAGTGAGACCCTATAGACCCTATACCAAATATATTAAAAAAAAAAGAAAGAAAACATAAGAAAAAAAGGAAGAATGCACCCCCAGGTAAGTATGGTGTTTACAACAAAATTACTAGATATGATACAAATGAATGCTATTTATCAATAACGAAATTGAGTGAACAATATTTTACCTTAATATGGTTTGTCTAAAATTAATGATTCAGTAAGTACTTATCACTATCATAAAGGATTACTGGGAGGAGAAGGGCAGAGAGAACAATTAACTGTACATAATTATTGTAGATAATTACTCAAAGAGAAGGAGTGGCAGGCAAGTGCAGAAGTATGTTTTTGTCTTACTTATTTTGCATATTTGATTACAGAAGCTGTACTCTTTTCAGCAGTGTAAAACAAACTAAAATACTGGAAGCCCTTCAAAGGCAGGCGTTTTGCTTGTTTGTTTTACACTTTATTCAATAGCTGACAACTTGACCTGCCATGCCTGAGCAGTTAGGCGAGGATTAATAGGTGGGACTGAAAGACTGCGCTAGAGGAGCACTTAAACATTTACTAATTTGGTCACAAGAGGAAAAGTGAGTGAAAACCTTGAGTAAAACTAGTTTGTTTCTGAGGGGCCGGCAGGATAGCTCAGCGGACTGAAATACCTGCGTAGGCAGAACGCGGCCGCCGGCTTCCGCCCCGGCTTGCTATGCCAGCCCCGCCCCTGGAGCGCAAGGAGAGGGCGATTGAGACTGGGCGCGGTGGTGCACGCCTGTACTCCCAGCACTTGGGAGGCTGTGAACAGGAGGATCCTGAGTCTGATCTGTGTAGTGAGACCCGGTAGCCCTGTTCTAAATACATTTTTTTTTTTTAAAGTTTGCTTTGGCTAGCCTGTTCCATAAATAAAACAGAAGCAATTGAAGTCGACACAACCAAGCACTTTACAAAAAATTAAGATATAAAGCCACAAACATATGAAAAAAGTAATCAACTTAGAGATATAATAAAAATAAAACCATAATAAATAATTTTTCGCCTGATAGATTAGAAAAGTAGCTGCTATTGCTGGAAACAAATTGTTATTTATAATAACTAATAGTTATGTAAATATATATTTTTAATAATCTTCAGGTGTTTCTGTTGTTTTAAATTTGGTACAGAGTCTTGCTGTGCAGTTCAGCCTTACAGCGATCTTCCTGTTTCACCCTCCCCAGACCTGAGATCACAGGCATGCAACAGCGCCACCACGCTGTATGCCCAGGGTGGGGATGGCACGGCATGTGGTAGGAGGGATTGAACCCTGGTCCTGGCACTTACCAGACAGGTGTTTAGATGGTTGAGCTAGCTCCTCAACCCCACTCTCAAGGTTGTTGATACATATTTAAATAGCTTGCTGGAAATGGACGTGCCTGCACAGTATTTCCTTGGCAAGTGCAGATTGCGGGACGTTTTTCAAATCGTTTATAGCTGGAAATTAAATGAGTAGTATCTGCTTTGCATCAAGATATGGACTCAGTGCAGTGCACTACCTCTAAGTTCTTCTCTGCTGAGAACCTCAGGTGGGACCACGTGAAGTGTGCTTTGTGTCTTGCAAAAGGGGTTAAAAAGGGCATACAGAAGTATCCTCCTAATTCTCAAAAAGGGGACTGTGGAGATATCACAGTAGAATAAGTGCCTACATGGCAAGCAGAGTCCTGAGTTCAATCCCAGGTACCAAAGCAAAGAAACAAAAAACAGCATTTGAGAATTGGAGCAACACCTCAGTGATCTAAGGAGCCTGCCCAGGAAAGCTTAGGGAAGAGCAGGGACGACAGTTTGATCCCTGGCACCGTATGCAGCATCTCAGTCCACCCTGTGGACTGAGATGGACACACACACACACACACACACACACACACACACACACACACAGAAAGTTTTATTTATTTTTTTAAAGGAGGCCCTGAAGATCTGTGGGGCCCAAACATAGAATCTATTTATAGAACAATGGACAGGGAGGAAATCTAGCTAAGCTAATCCACAGGAGGTCTCTTGATTCCTTCCTAGAAATTTTCAGCCCAAGTACTCAAGAACTGAAATGATGAAGAAGCAGCCAACCACCTCTCCACAGAGCTGCGCAGAAAACACCAAGTGACATGACGAAAGCATGACGACCACCTTTGGGAGGACAGAACCAGAGGCTTATGGTGGGCACTGTTGAGTAGTAATTTCTGCTAAGAAGACATAGAAAATACACTCTATCTGGAAAACTTGAAGAAAGCAGCACAAAACAAAGAAGATCCAACCCTGTGGACCCTAACATCAGAGCAGATGAAAAGACTTTTATTCCAGAGTAAGAGCATGGCAGAGATGAGCCAACGTGACTACCAAGCATTCAAAGGTGAACAAGTCGCTCTATGCTGAAGCATCTCCACGCAGTATGCCCCTCGATTACACATTTCCGGTTTTCTGAGAAGCCCACTCTCTTGGTCTATTTTTATTGCTCCCTGGCTCCACCCTGTGGAAACTTCTCTCAGTTCTATTAGAGCTCCCGTCCATATATTAAGTAGGACATTGAATAGTACTAAGCAGCTGAGGGGTCCAGGGCTTAGTCAACCTTTTCTTGCTTTTCTGAGGCTTAAGGTGAGCTCTTGTTTAAGTGTGAAACAGATGCTTGCTTTTTCAGCTAGACTAAACTTCCTTGACCATACGAATTCCTCAGACACCTAGAATGATTCTCCTTTATTGAACTTAGATATTGTTGCTTTTCCTTTTTTTCTTTATTACCTTCATTTTTTTACCTTATTTGCTTACTGTTATGGTATTCAGCTTTCCATTTCTGTATTATATATCTTCTTTTGTCTCCTAGATTTGGAGCTTTGAGACTTTGACCCATTACTTTGAGCTTGAAGCAACAGATCATGTAGGAACAAATGGCAGAGCAAAGTCTGCAAGGGAAGCATGCAGAATGAAGGAGAAGGTGACAAGGGCCTCCAGCTTCTCTTTCAGGTCTTCACTATTTGAAAACCACCAACAAGGTCACCCCTCTAGTGTTCCCAAAGTCTACCAACAGTGCCACTGTGGAAAATGATCTCGCAGTGCAGGCGCTAGGTGTGCAGTCCAGAATAAACGTATAAAAATGTCTTACAGAAGATCTACCATCTTAAGAACTTTTTTAAGTTCACAATGCAATTGTTCTAACTATGAGCATAATGTTTTATAAGAAATCTCTAGGACTGCACCATCTTGCCTAACTGAATTTTCGTATTGCTGAATAGAAAGCTCTCATTTCCCCCCATTCCCAGTTCACAGCAAGGAACATTATGTTCTCCACTTCCATGAGTCGACTGTTTTGACACTTGAAATAATAAAAATGTGTTGCACATGTCCTTCTGGGACTGCTTTACTTCACTAAAGAAGATGGCCCCCATGTGTATTGTCAAATATTACAGGGATTTTTTTCCTTTTAATTTATTAAAATTCCATTGTCACCAGAAGTTGGAGCACACACCTGCAAACCGAGCACACATGAGGCTGAGGCAGGAGGATTGCTATGAATTTGAGATCACTCTGGACCACATAGTGCAATGAAAGCAGCATAAACTACACAGCAAGACCTTGTCTCAAAAGAAAATTAAACTAAATAAAAGATATATATATATATATATATATATATATATATATATATATGATTTTCTCTTATCTATTCATCTTCTAATTGATATTGAGCTTGATCTAGTACCTAGGTACATGTGAATATGGGAGTACAACTATTCCTCAAGCTACTGATTTTAATTTGTTAAGTACATACTCACAAGTGGATATAATATGGTAGGTCTATTTTTATGTTTTTGAGGAACTTCCTCACTGTTTGCTATACCAGCTGCACCATTATACATTCCCACCCACAGTGTACACCCAAGAATTCCAATTTCTGCATGTTGTACATTTGTTACCTTATTTTTAACATAACTGTGATAACAGGTGCGAGGTAACATCTCTGTCCTAGTTCATATCAGCTGCTTTAACAAAACATTGTAAACTAAGGAGCATATGAAATACAGAAATGGATTTCTCCCAATGGCTTTGAAGATGAGTCCCTGGGATATTTAATTTCTGAAAAAGTCACTTCCTCATGCACACTCAAGAGTTTATCTCAGTGTTAGGAAGAGTGAGAGTTCTGTCTTACATGTCTCAAAAGGAAATAACCCCACTCTTGGTTGTTTCACGACATGACTTTATCAGCACTCAAAATCTCCACTGCCTATTACCATCACCTTTTAATAGTAGAATATCCAGGGATTTTGAAGAAACATACACATTCAGATGATCGCAAATCTCACAATGGTTTTGACTTTTATTTCATTGAAGATTAGAAATGTTAATCAGATTTTCATATAATTTTGACCTCTACTGTGTCTCTTTAATGAAATGTCTGTTTCAGGTCTTTGCCCATTTCTAAAACATTTCAATATTATTAATTGACTTGTAGAAGTTATTTTTAAATACATCTTATTAAATACTTGATTTGAAATTATTTGCTCCCATTCTACAGATTTCCTTTGCATTTGTTGGTTGCTCCTTTTGCTGTGAAGAAGAGATTCATTTGCTATAATTCTGTCTATCTATCTATCTATCTATCTATCTATCTATCTATCTATCTATCCATTTATCTATCTATCTATCTATCTATCATCTATATCTATCTTTTATCTATCTAATTTTAGTGGACTGCACTTTTGTTATATCAATAAAGCATTGACACATTTCCTGATTAAAATATATTACAATTATAACAATTTAAACAATGTGATTTCTTGCATTCAAATGTGTAATAACTGCATTAATGGTATAGTTAAATGGTATAATGCTTTATGTCTCAATCACTCTTTTCTCATTGCTAGGACAAAATGCACAAACCCAAAATTAAGGATGAAAAGATCTAGTTAGCTGACAGCTAGTGAAGGTTTCAGTCCATACTCGGCTGGCTCCAAGGCAGAGTGGCACTTGACAGAGAGCAGCAGTTCATCGTGGCGACAAAGTGCAAGAGCAAAGGGAGTGGCCGCAGTTCAGGCAGCTAGTGAGGCTCTCTCTCCTCCACATATTGTACTAGAGACTACCCACCACAGGCCAGGGTATCGCACCATACCTGCAATTTAAGAATTGGATCAAGAATCAATCACAAACTACAGAAGCTGCTCCATGACTGAATGAGGCTTTGTGGGGACAACTGGACACAAACCATAACACCTGCTTAATATATACAGTAGTTAAAATTGGGCACATAGAACAATAGAACAGAGTAGAACCCACAGCAGTAAACTTGCACATACTAATAAATTATTGTCAGCTAGTGGCCAACGATAGCACCAGCAAGCAAAGAGAGAAATCACAGTCTCTTTAATAAGTCTTACTGGAGAATTTCCATGTCCTCATGCAAAAGCATAAAACTAAACTTCTCTTTCAAACCATTTGCAAAAACAATTCAAAATGATTTAAACATCTAAAAGAGAAGCTCCTAGAGAAGAAAGCAACTGGCAATGGCTCTGGCAATGGTCCCTTAATGGAGTTAGATTTGCTCCAATACCCATTACTGCAAATTTAGAGAGTATTTTTCAATTATTTGTATATGTTTCTGTGTTTGTTTTTTTCTCCAGTGCCTCTTTCTTTAAATGTAACTGTGAAAAAATTTAAGATTTTAAGTCTATATATGTGATATCTTTCATTTGTTAAACTGGAAAACTTTTCTATTATAATAGATTTTACTGTGCATAAGCTCTAAACTGTATTATTCATTTAAGATAAATTAATCAGTCTGCATTTGTATAATATTTCGGATGCTGCAAGAAATGTTCATTTTTTGTTATTTGAGTTCTAATGTCAAATAGATTTTCTAACTTCTCAAAGGCTTGGATTTGCGGATTCTCTCTTCTTTGTCGTATTTCTGCCAGAAAATTAATTATTTCGGTTTCTTATGTCATGGAACCTTAGATACTTAACCACTGACAAGCAAAATTCAAGTTATATTTTTCAACTTTTTTTCCAAAGCTGTGAATTGATGAATCATATGATCTCCTGCTAAATCTGTGTGTAACAAAAATTAAGCAAATGTTTTAGTAATGCAGACCTTATTACATTTCAAATAAAATAACCTTCTCCTAACATCAATATATCAATAAATAAAATGAAATAATTTCTGTTATTTTTACAAACAAGTAACTAAATTTCCATAGTTAGGTAGTTTAGACTTGGTAGTTGATTTCTGGTAGGCCCTCAAGAACATATACATAAACATCCACACCTCTCTGGAAAGTTGTTGGAACACTGCTGCTGGCTTACCGAATGTTTAGAGAACATTGAGAAGGCACCAATGACAAGGAAAAAAAAAATCTCTTCAATATGGTAAGAAGATCAAGAATCTCTGGCAGTTGAACCAACACAGATCCCTCTGAAAGCTCTCAGCTCAGTGAGATAGAGAACTCTGCTTCAGAGTCCCGCAGAACAGAACACAGGTTCAATCTCTCTCTCTCTCTCTCTCTCTCTCTCTCTCTCTCTCTCTCTCTCTCTCTCTCTCTCTCTCTCTCTCTCTCTCTCTCTCTCTCTCTCTCTCGCTCTCTCTCTCTCTCTGGCGTTTTCCCTCCCAGTTTCCCAGTTGCACTGGAGGGATGGATGTTATCATTTTTCCTCCTGTTCTACTACCTGTTTCTTAAACTTATTTCTGGGCAAGTACGCTCAAACTGTGAGGAATCTCTCCTTATCCGCTACTCTAATGATACTTTCTCAGGACAGAAATTCTAAGGCCTGTGAGAATGCTGGAGCCCTATCTTAGTTGCTTTGCTCTTCTTATTGAGATAAAATATCTGATATCAAAAATTTAAGTGAGATAGTTTTACTTAGTTCATAGTTTTTATTTATTTATTTTTATTTTTATTTTTATTTATTTATTTTATTTATTTTTATTTTTTTTGTCTTTTTGAGACAGGGTCTCAGTATGCAGTTGAGGCTGGCCTTGAGCTCACTTTTGTAGCCCAGGCTGGTCTCGAACTTGCACCGATCCTCCTGCCTCAGCCTCCCAAGTGCTGGGATTACAGGCGTGCGCCACCACGCCCGGCAGTTCATAGTTTTTAGAAATTTCAGTTTGACTGAAATTTCTGGTCCATCTGTGGATAGAGGGGCAATGGAGGATAAACGACTTCATGGTAGGCAGAAGACAGCAAAAGTAAGCAAGGAAGGGCGAAAAGAAAAGCCTCTGATGCTCCATATATCACGTCCAGGCTACTGAGGTGAGGGTGATGTCAAGCCAGTGTACTGATTTCGTAATCACCCATCCTGAATCCTGGTAGCCTTAACCATAGCACTGTACTGTGCATCAGTGACGCAGGGCAGATTCAGCCACCTCTGAAAAACCTCACCTGTAACTGCAGGAGGCTTTGAGGGAACAGGTAGGCGCAAGCTACAGCAGGCCCCAGTTATAGTTGCCCAAGCTTATAAGGCAATAATTTCCCACAAGGCACATGAAGAGTGGCAGAACAGAGAAGACTGGAAGTTACTTTATTTCTCAAAGTAGATTTCACCTTTTCTACTTCAAGTCTCTCTCTCTCTCTTTTCTTTTCTTTCGGGACTGGGGTTGGGTTCTAACTCACAACCTTGCACTTTCCAGGCAGGCACTTGTGCCCCTGAGCTATCTCCCCAGGCCTCCAGTGGGAGTATCTTTGGAAGAGAAATGTGCCACAACCGTGACTAGGAGCTATATCACCCGGGGTGGGAGAAGTAGGTGATAAAGCTCCGAATTTCCTAGGAAAGGAGACAGAGAGAGAGACAGAGAGAGAGAGAGAGAGAGAGAGAGAGAGAAAAAGGTCAACTCAAATTTGAAATACTGACTCTGTATTCTTAGCCTTCAAAAGCTCTCAAATGTGACTGGGTTATACTCTAGAGCAGTTTATTTTCCAGTGAATTATTAAATAAAGTCAGACCAATGGGCTGAAACTCAGTTAAATTAGGTCCTGCACATGGTCAGGAAAAAAAGAAAGTTATAAAGATTCTTACCCAAATCTCTCTGACCTCAGGGCTACCCTGGTGATACTTTAAGATAAGGTCAATTCCAAATATTCATTTAAGATTTCTTTAAATGTTTTACATCAGATTCATTCATTTTGTCTCTCTCTCTCTCTCTCTCTGTCTCTGTCTCTCTCTGTGTCTATCTCTGTCCCTGTCTCTATTTCCGTCTCTGTCTCTATCTCTCTCTCCCCCCCTGCCACCCTGTTCTCCCCTCCCTTTTTCTGTCCCTCCCTCCCTGCCCCTGTCTTCTACTTCTCTTACTTGTATTATGTACAGTTTTCTGATTTGGTCTTACTTTTCTCTGATTTCTTGTCATTTTAATTTTTCACCCTCTGGCTTTTATATGACTACCGAATCTCTGTCAAGGGGCCTTTACATTCGTTAATTATATCTTTTGCTACTCACCTCTACCATTGAACTTTTCTAGTGTACTTTTTTCCTTTCCATTATTGGTGAAGTTCATTAAAAACTTGAGCCTACAAATAAGGACTGCTGAAAGATAGAAAGGCAAGCGGCTTGCAAAGCAAAAGCGAGAAAAGTCCAAACTAAAAGACAGCATAGAAATCACAAGAAGGGAAGCAACTCCCTTGGTCTAAAATGTAGATTAAAGCTAGATATTCAAATCCTCAGAGGCAAAGTTTGTTGGAAAACTCCGCTAATGCTCGAGATGGGGAAACAAGATGATGGTGAGTTTGATGTCACTCTGAATTCCACGTTGTAACCCAGTAAAAAGCAAACAAACAAATCAATAAATGAGACCTTCCTTAAGATCCCCCTAGCTGCAAAAAAGAACATCAAGAATCACCAAATGGTATCATACCTAATTAGAAACCTCCTGCACAGCCAAGAAAGATCAGAAAACAAAATCTTGCCACCACAACTTACTGTTTCCCAAAGGAAAGTCAATGTGGCTGTGTCCAGCACAGCTTGTGTCTACATGTCCCACCAAAGCCCCTTGGTGGGGTAAGTGGGACTTTTCTGAGGCAGCTGGATCAAGAGCATGTGGAGCTGCAATTAAGTGGGTGTCCCATTGTGGGCGTGAGTGCTACCTGCTCTAAGAGTGGGTGGCCTGGACAAAACACAAAGGACAGACAGAGGACTGCTGTAGTCACGTGCTGCTGTAGCTGTGCCACTTTGCTGTTTTTCTGTCTTCTGTCCATCATCAACTCTTTTCTCCCTGGCCTGCTGGCCTGCCTTGGAGCCAGGCAACTGAAGACTAGAGCTCTCCCCCTTGAACCTGGGTACGGGGCACCTTTGTCTCAACAATAAGAAAGGTCACTATACCGTGTTTGCCAAAAGCAAAGTAAACAAGCAAAGAAAGCAAAAACTGTCTCAGTGGCTGTGGTGGGCTGCCCTGCCACCCCAGCACGTGGGAGGCTGGTACAGGAAACCACCTCAAGTTCAACACCAGCCTGGGCTGCCAAGTGAGTCCAAGGTGATGCTGAACTGTGCGGTTTTCTTAGTTACTCGTCTCTTGTTGCTGGGACAGATACCCGACATTCAAAATGAAGGAAGGAAGGGTTTATTTAGCTCACAGTTACTGGAGGTTTCAGTCCATACTGGGCGGGAACCAAGGCTGAGAGGCACAACGCAGAGGCCAGCCGCTGATGGCGACAAAACAGCAACAAAATGGTGAACAGAGGCAAAGGAACAACTAGGGCACCAGAGCAACAGCTTGAGTCTGTCTCTCTGTAATCATCAGGCTCTCTGCCTTAGCCTATCCACCTCAGGCCACACCTATAATTCCCAGCAGTACTCAGACCGATAATCTCATCACTACTAAAACACACAATCCTAGTGCCTCATGAATTAAGTCTCAAACTCTAGAAGTCCCCACGCCATGATTGCACGAGGCTTCGGGAGGACAACTAGACATAAAACATAACAGCAGTGAAACTCTGTCAGACAAAAACAAAAAATAAAGCAAAACAGCCACAGCAGCAGCAAAATGCACCGGATTTCCAGGCACAATCAGCAGCTATTTTCTCACAAAGGTTCCAGATCTTCCACTGGAGGAAAGAGCTCACTAGCAATTTGTGCTACGCAAACTAGCTTTCCCCGTGCTGAAGGTTGAACCTAGACCCATCTCTCCCACAATGCAGTGAACCAGAATAAAAAAGGATTAAAGATCTAAACTTTAGAACAGAAGTAATCTGCTAGAAGATGAAATAGATACAAATTTTGAAGATGTAGTAGTTAAGGAACTTCTGGAAAGAACACTGCTTAGGCAGGAAAAATACCGAGAGTCAATAAATGGAACACATCAAATTAAAAAGCTTTTTCATAGAACAAACCACTAACAGAGTAGAGAACCTACCAAATGGAAGAAAATTTACTAGCTACTCCACAGACAGATGATTCATGTCTAGATAATGCTAATAATTCAAAAGTGAGACATATTTTAAAGATCTAATAAAAAATGGGTATCTAAAAAGAACGTATATTTCTCAGATGAACAAATGTAAACCATAAATACAAGCCAACAGACACATGAAAGAAGTGTTGAAGGGTGTTGGTCGCTTGAGAAATTCAAATTAAAACAACATTAACATTATATCTCAGTCCAGAAAGAATGGCTATCACCAAGAAATCAGTCAACTTCAAATACTTACAGGGCTGTGGGAAATGAATACTGTACATGTGTGATGTGATTGTGTAAAGTGATAAAAGCACTATGAAAATCAGCACAGGGTTCCCCAGAAAAACTAAAACCAGAAGTCCCATTTGAGCCAGCTACTCCTCATCTACATATCTTTCTAAAAGGATTAAAGGCAACATGGCCCCGTTAGGCAAGCACATCAATGTTTATAGTAGAACCTTCTATAAAAGCTGTTTTTCGGAAATTCATAAAAGTTAAGTCCATGAACAGACAAAGGGATAAAAAATGCACTAAGTGGTAGTTTCTCTCATACAAGAACATAAAGGGCAAAAAAGATAAATAATTGAAAAAAAGAGGCAGATCTTTTGCAAAAAGAAAAGCGCCAAGAGATAAAGGAGAGGGAAAGAGGAGAGAGGAAGAGAGTGCGAAAAGTACTGAGACTTGCTATAGACACATACCCACTCTCCACGTGGAATGTAAGCCCTAAGAGCAAACGAATTATGGAGTTCAAGACTACCTAGAAGTCTACTAAATAATTATTTTATGTCTGTGAGTGTCTTATTTACTTTTCTCCTTGCTGAGACGAAAGGCCAATGCCCAAAGTTAAAAGAGGAAAGGTTTATTTAGCTCACAGTTATAGAGGTTTCCATCCGTAATTGGCTGTCTCCGAGGCAGCATGGCACATGGCAGAGGGGCAAGAGTTTAGGGTATGGAAGACAACGAAAGCAATAAACAAGAGAAAAACAAGATGTTTTATCTCTCTTATGTTGGACACAGGTTAGCTGCCCTCGGGCAGGGGTAGTATGGTACCCATAATCCCAGCACTGGAGTGTGAATCAATCACAAACTCTAGATTCATCCACCTATTAAAACCCTGCCCTCCTGAATGTACGAGGCCTTGGGGAGACATCTAGACACAGACCATAACAGGGAGCGTGTTCCAGAAGACATGAGAGTTTGCGATTCTCAGTGCATTAAGTGAATAATACCTGCCTTCATTGGAAAGATGCCTACTGAGCAGGGCCATGGAGAATAAACAGAAGCAGAGGTGAGATGAGTGTGTGCCCTTGGAGCTGGATTATACTTGCTGCAGTCAGTTATTTGCAACGGAATATTTAATACAGGACACAATGTATAGGATTATTCTTTAATATCCAACCAAACAGTCAAACTGGGAAGAGTGCCAGCAGTGTGCTAGTGATCTAAACAGTAGAGCTGAAGGCGTAGAGCCCACGGTAAGGGCTCAAGAAAGCCTGCATCAAGGATCTGTGCGAGGAGGTCCCAGGGTCAGTGGTAGAAGCTACAAAGTGGATACTGTCTGCATGAACGACCAGTGCCAGAAATGCTGAGGAATCTGAACTGGGCTCAGTGTGAACACGAGTGCTCCCCTACATAGGATGACAAGGATTGAGGGCTCCTCCTCCAACCAGAGCAGTCCAGTACCTTCCAGGAAAGCCAGCCTCAGGGAGCTTCCTGTGGGGCATCAGTAGCCTGCGATCTTTTCCTCTCATTCTTCCTTGATGTCTTTCCAGCAACAATCTTCAGATGCGTCTTCAACATCCCAAACCGCATTATTGCAACTTAGCTGGGCAATGCCACTCAAGCAGACCAGTGATTAATTCACGCTTCTCTCCTTAACTTGGACAACAGAACTTGTGGATCTTTAGACTTTAGATTCGGAGATTTACAGGAGGAGCCCCTGGAGATGTCAGATTGTCGGCCTCAGATGGTTACTTACCCAGCTTGTTTTGCGGGTGTGAGACCTTCAGAAATGAAGTCAGCTATACTAACAATGTCCCAAGCTTCCAGGGGCTCAGTCATGGGATTTCTCAGCTTTCATAACTGAACAATACAGTTCTGGTAATATATGTCATATTACACAGATTCATCATTACTTATCTATTGATTATTAGGTGTTTCACTCTCAGAGCAATACTGAATAATACACTTTGCACTTTTCATTGATTTCAAAAGGAACTTTAAGTGTTATAGGTTACATTTCAGAGGTGAAGTGCTTGCTTGACAAGGGAGAAGCTGCAGGTTAAATCCCCAGAACCATGTAGAAAAGTAAATATAGAAATCACATTGAGCACTATACATAAAATGTATTTAGAACAAGACGTGAGTACCCTCTATCAGCACTCCCACTCAAAAGAGTTCTGGAAACATTAGCCAGAGCAATGAGTGGGAGACATAAAATGAATAGGCATAGGAAAGGAAAAAGACAAATTCTTATTTGCAGATGACATGATACTCAAGAGGATGCCAAAACTCCTCCAAAGTACTTCTAGATTTCGAATTCAGTGGCATAGCTGGCTATAACGACAATGTTTATAAATAAATAGTATTCCTGTATACAAACAACAAACTCATTGAAAGAGAAATTAGAGAAACTATATCCCTTGCAATGGCATTCCCCAAATAAAAGAGTTATGAGTCCATCTAACAAAGTAAAAGTACACATAGGAAATTACAGCACTATGGGCTGGCAAGATGGGTCAGTGGTCTAAAACACCTGCTAGGGAAAGCTTAGGCAACCACAGGGACGAAGGTTCGATCCCCAGCACCACATGTTGCACCAGGCCCACCCTCCAGAGCAGGTTGAGCTGGCCAAAATACAAAATAACAACAACAACAACAACAACAATAATAATAATAATAATGAATACATAAAAGAAAAAATTAAAAAAATAAAATTACAATACTATGAAAAAGGAGATCAGAGGGATATAAGAAAACGGAATGGTATCCCTTGCTAATGGGTAAGAACAGCCAATATAAGAAAATTTTTGGCCAAACTCCTAAAGTTGATATACATGGTTAATGCAATCTTGATCAAAATATCATTAGCTTACCTCAGAGAACCAAATAAATAAGTCCCTAAAATTTATTTTATGAAGAGACTTAGAATAGCCAAAGCAATTCTGGCTGAAAAAGGCATAATCCCCGACTTGCAGTTATGCTACCAAGCCACCATGAGAGAACCATGTTGGAACTGGACAAAAGAAGGCTTGAAGATCAATGGAGAAGAATAGAATAAACTTCAAACACAATCAGCACCTTACAAAGCAGGGCCCAAGTGTGTTTATTGGAATTAAGATATTCTGTTTAAAATTAAGCTGTCTGTTATTAAAACTGGTTTGCTACATACCAAAGATTAAGCTTAGACCATGTCTATTAACAAGCATTAAAGTCAAAATGGATCACAGTTCTAAAAATTAAAACAGAAAGGCTCAATCTACTAGAATAGAAAGTGAGTGGAAATCTTGACATCATAGGTGTAGGCCGACAGTTCATGAGCAAAACCCAAACTGCATGGAAATTAAGTCCAACCATCGGTGACTGAGATACCACTTTACTAAAAAGTTTCTGCACACTCAAAGAAATCACCAAAAGAGTATAACGACAACACAGAGAATGGGGAAATATTAAGGAACTGTTTTGCCAGACAAATAATTTATATCTAAAACATAAAAAGAACTGAAAAAAATAAGACCCCCAAGACACTATCCACAAAGAGGTAAGAGAACTGAATACACAAGACTCAGATTAAGAAACACAAATCAGAGGCTGGGGAGATAGCTCCGTGGCACAATACCTGCCTGTCAAGTGCAAGGTCATGAGTTCAAACCCTGGTCGTGAAAAAAAAAGAAAGAAAGAAAAAAGAAAGAAAGAAAGAAAGAAAGAAAGAAAGAAAGAAAGAAAGAAAGAAAGAAAGAAGGAAAGAAAGAGACATATGACAGGTCAATACATGAAAAAATGATCAACATCATTGGTCATTCGAGAGATGCAAATTGAAACAGCAATGATATTTCACTTCTCCCCAGAGAGAATGGCTATCATTAAGAAATCAACCAATAACAAATACTTGAAGGGCTCTGAGGAAAAGCAAACTCTTTTCCACTGTTCATAGGACTGTAGACTCGTATAAACACTATGGAATCAGTGTGGAGATTTCTTTAAAAAACTAAGATTAGCGATGAGATTCAGCTCAGTTGTTCCCCTTCTAGGTATTTCTGAAGAAGTATTAAGAGCATTATACCATGGTAAAATATATGCACCCATGTCTATAGCTATAGAATTTGTAACAGCTAAATCTTGGAAACAGCCCATATGTCCATCAACTGGAAAGAAAAAGTGAAACATGATATGATCACACAGTGGAATACTCTTTATCCATGAAAAGGGATTAAAAATTAATAGGTGTTATATCAGGCATAAAGCTTCCAGTCATTGGCTTAAAGGAGACATCCAGAAATATCACATGATTTCATATTATAAAATATAAAGAATGAACAAATGCATGGGTATGGAAAACAGACTTGCAGTGTCTTGGAGCTTGGGAGGGGATATGGCATTAAGATACCTATAAAATACATCTTTCTCTTTAAAGTAATAAAAATGTTTTTGAATGTGAAGTATACATGTGTCTGTGAATAGAATAAAAACTGAATTCCAACTTTAAATGAACAAATTATGGGAAAACATGAGCTATCCTGAAATGAAGATGCTTTTGAAAAAAGCAGATGTCCACTGGTAAGGGTGTCCGCATGCTGTGCTTGTGCCATTTCGTCCGGAGGACATCTGGGCAGTGGTATGTGAGGTCACGTGTTTCCCTTCCTTTTGGTGTCTGTCACTTCAGGAACTAGGCAGTGAGCAGGCGTTTCATGGCCACACGAAGGGTTGGCAATAAAAACACAAGACAAGATTTTTGGGCGGAAAATAATTTGCAAGTTCTGCACTCATGGCTTCTGGAAAACAGCAGTGTGTTGGAATTTTGGGAAGCTTACATATAATTTCTCCCACCTTTTAAACTCTCAGACCATTGTCTTTTCTTTTTGGGGAGCAGTAGAATTTAGTGCGGGGTCTACAGGGTCTACAGCTTCTCACTACACAGATCAGACTCCTAGTGATGCTCCTGTGGCCAGCTTCACAAGAGCCAGGATTACAGGCGGACGCGACCATGCCCAGCCTCAATTGCCCTCTCAGTGTGCCCCAGGGCTGGGGCCGCCATGGCCTGCCAGGGATTGAACTCCAGCTACTATGCTCTGTCTAAGACAGTGCTTTAATCCACTGAGCTATCTGGCTGCTCTCTCATACCATTTACTTTGATAATTTTTGATAACTTTTTTTTTTTTTTTTTTTTTTTTTTTTTTTTTTTTTTTTTTTTTTTTTTTTTTTTTTTTTTTTTTTTTTTTTTTTTTTTTTTTTTTTTTTTTGTACCACAGATTGAATTTAGGACCTTGCAATTGCCAGGCTAGTGCTCGTGCCACTGAGCTATCTCCTTGGCCCTTGGTACACTTTTATGCATCTATTTGCTATGATACGCCATAACTTGGAATCCACTGATGTCTGAGTGCTATGAGAATTTTGGAAAATGATTAAAACTAAAGATCCTTACCACAGTGCTGAAGTACACTTTCGCATTAAGGTAAGTAGTGTAATCCATGTTATGCTATGCAGTCTGGGTCTATGATGTTCTCAAATTGCAAAGGTAAAAGTATTTATAACTCTCCAATGAAAATGACCAATTTAAAAGCATTATATTTTCCCCAGTGGTTAGGTAGAACAGTCTAGAAACACTCAGACTTTGTGGTAACTGACTGTATTCATTGAAAGAGAAGATGCTTTTGTGATTGATAAGACATTGGAATAAGTCTTCTAAAATAGCTGACCTGGAAAACATAAATCATGTTTTTTTTTTTTTTTTTTTTTTTTTTTTTTTTTTTTTTTTTTTTTTTTTTTTTTTTTTTTTTTTTTTTTTTTTTTTTTTTTTTTTTTTTTTTTTTCAGTACAGGGTTTACAGGTTCTCACTACACAGACTGGACTCGTAGTGATCCTCCTGTTTTCAGAATCCTAAGTGCTGGGATTCCAGGCTTGGGTACCATGGCCAGTCCAGTGATTGTCTCAGTGGGCCTGGGGGTTAGGGCTGGCACTGCACACTGGGGATCAAACCTCAGCCCCTGAGTCTGCCTATACAGGCACTTTAATCAGCTGAGTTATCTGGCCAGCCCCATAAATCATGCTTCCTAAGAACACTTTTGGTTCCTGCTTACTTCTGATTTTCAGAAAGCTAGTAGAAATGTGAAATGAACTTCGAGTAGAAAAGACATGAGTAAAGCCCATTTGGCTTGAGCTACAATTTAATGTGAGTTTAAGTATTCATGTGGTGTATCTAGTATGTGAATGTTTTAAGGAATACAATAGGTGGATAAGCTTGAAAGCTTAATTAAGAAAAGAGGCTGCAAAAAATGAAGAAATATTTGAGTATCTAAATCAACTGAATACCACAGGAGAAATATAAAGATAAACTTAGATTAATCATGAGTTTGAATAAGCTTAGTTAAAATGATAATGTTTAAAACATGCAGGGTATTATTTCTAGCGTGCACAGCCAAGTGGAAATTTGAAAAGTTCGGTAGTATTACAAAGTCAGCATAAGATTTAATTTTAAGGAATAATCAGCATATATATATATATATATATATATATATATATATATATATATTCAGATAATACATGTAACATTCTGCATCCACTTCAGTTTTTAAATTTATTACTTTTTATAACAAAGTATTTGCTAAGTACAATGCAGTACATTTCAGTGGCAGGTATTTTTTACTTAATGTTTCATTATTATCCCCCACTTTTTCTAAATACTGTGTGTTGCCTCTGAAGTAGATATCAATAAATGTATTTGAACTAGAATTTATTGATTCGTGAAACAGAAGCTGAGTTCTTCAGGATTTTCTAAATGTTCCTAACAAGAATGTAGCTATGTGATATTAACGTCAATATCACACAGAAACAAGCAATGGTGCAGCAACTCTGAACAATTACGTATATTAGCAATAAAAGAAGTTACACAAGCTAGCGGCCAAGCAAGGATAAAGCACACTATACAAAATCTCAGATGGAAGGGCCGAAGTACAGTTTTAAAACGTCAAAATTTTAATTTAGTAGGCTAAGTCAAGCTTAGAAATAGATTATCAACCAAAGATGAGACAGTGTATAAGAGTATAAGTTAAAAGAAAAAAAAGCAGAATTGGTTGGCTATTATAACCAAATGAAGCAGAAAAAAGTTAGTTTGAAGCTTAGGTGGTGTTAATAAAATACTAAGTAAGAATGTAAGAAATATTGGAAAATTTTTAAGAATGCGTTAAGTGCTATTTTAAAGACATGATACATGAAGATACAGTTAAATTCTTCTTTATTTTATTTATTTATTTATTTATTTTTTGGTGGAACTGGAGATTGAATTCAGGCCCTTGCACTTCCCAGGCAAGCACTTATTCCATTGAGCTATCTCCCCAGCCCCTTACTTCTTTAATTTAAAAGGGAATAAATGAGAAAATAAAAGTTGAAGAAATTTCTGATCCAAAAATTGCAATATGACAAAGTTCTGTAAAAAGCTTTTTGCTTCAAAGCATTGTGACTTTGAAGTGAGCTGAATGATCACTAAAGATTAACAATTTAAAGAAATACATTTTTCCCTAATCCTGAGGTTAACAGAAACCCTGTAGAAAGAAATTGCAACACAATTTTAAGAACTTTACAAAGAAAATGTTGTAAAATAAACTCAACATTTAGCAAAAATATTTGAGATTAGTTTTTAAATTACTATTGTTTAAAGTAAAGGACCATTTGCACTTGGGTTCTGTTTTTCATACAGGGCAGGGCAGAATCATATGAACATGTGAGCCTCAAAGGGGGTGTTGTGTCAGTCTGATATGTTCTTTCAAAATTAGAACAATTATAATCTGGGTGAATTTTCATTTTGACCCAAACAACATATATTTTAACTCACAAAAAAAGTGACAGCCTTCCTACACATTACAAATTAACATAACATAAACCATTGTGTCATAATTTCTGATACATCTGCACTTATGTTTGTAACTGTATTTTCTTCTTCTGAATTCATTTGTTATGGTTTACATCTTTTGTTATCCCCTGTATTTCATGCAGGTTGACCATGTGAGCCCAACATTAAACTATACACTTAATTCCAAATATAAAGATAAAAGCCATAAACACATGTAAAGTCATAAATACCTTATTCTTCTAAGTTGAACATGTCACATACCAATCATAATGACTAAATAACTTTCCTTCTCTTGTTCATTTGAGGAAATTTCAGGTGACACAATCATAGAAATAGATTTGGATTTTCTCTCATAAAAATGTTTCTAATTAGAGATGATTTTACAAATGCATTACAAATGCATTTTAATCAAAGTGCCATACAATGCTGTAGTTAAGGAAAATTTAGATAATTCACAATTTAACTGATTGATTTTTCTTTTCTTTTAAGAAAGTAGTATGAAGTACTAATCAACTTGCAAAACACCTGGAAATACCATAAAAACTATAAAAGCTATTGTAAAGTTGCCAATCTCATGTAATTACTGTATTTGGCTGCTGAAAAATTCTTCCTTTGAAGTACTCTGAAGGAATGCATATTTTTTTTTGTATTAGATCTTCCAATATGAAAATTTAATGGTACACAGGACAGTCTAATGTGACTAGTGTATTATAGCTTGAACGTGCCCATATCCAGCAGGCAAATGGACAGTCCAATAACAGAGTCCTAACAAGGACCTCTCTATCCGGTCAGAAATTCTACCTCGTAGTGCTTCCATATTGAAGATTTTGTTAGCTATACTTCCTCAATGAGATGACTGATTTCCAAAAACATGGTAAGAGAAAAAGATGATGGAAGTACTGGAAAGCTTTGTTCCTCATTTTTTCTTCTCTTTTGTTGTTTTCTTGAAGAAGAGGATATACAGAGGAGACAAACATATCTATGTTTTTAGCTCTCTGAGATTCTCTTGATTTTCTTTTATTTTCTGCTAATATTTGAGCCCAAATTGGCAGCTACAACTAAAAACCATGAATTGGATGCTAATGAACAACAAAATTATATGCCTCGTCGTTCTGGAGGCTGGAAAGTCCAAGTTAAAGGCAATGGTAAAGTTGTGTTCTAGTAAAGGAATTTGTTCTTTTTGGAGCATAGATAATATCTTGTTACATCCTGTCATGGTGGAAGAGGTGAACAAGCTGCATGGGGTTTTATAAGACCTTATGAGGCTTTGTCTACGTAAACTATATAAACTCATAGCCTGGACCAATCAGGGTTGGGATCCAGATTTCAAACTTTTCAATTGTGGGAGGAAAAAAAATAAGGCAATAGCAACTACCTACTGTGACATGGATATCAGAAGACTTAAAACAAGTCCAAGAAAAGAAATGAAAGAGAACACCAAAATGGTATGCCTTCCCAGGTGGCCATACTGCTCCTTCATGAAAATCTCTGTGCCTGACTTTCACAGTTTGTTTCCTATTGCCAATACAAATTTTGCTTCCAGAATGTGTGGCACTAACCGCTCCCCCATTTCATCAGTGACCCATGCCATGTGCAAGATATCAGCACCAGAAGCTTGTCTCCTGAAGGCTTTCTCAAGGCTGAAGCTGTCATCACACATAGGTTAGAGCCACTTAGAACAAACAAAACAAACCTCAGATTTCAAAATCCAGCTTACAATGTGTTTTGTATTCTAAAATAAGATTTTTGAATATGAAAATTCATTACTCTGATATATTCAGTTACAATTTCATGTTCAGGTACATTTTTTATTTAAAATAGGTAACACGTGTTAACCTGTGAAAGTAACTACTACGTATGGTGCATTATTTTAAGTGGGAAAATGTGTATATTCCAGAAAAAAAAATATATATATGTGTGTGTATATATATATATATATATATATATATATATATATATATAATTTCCCCTATATTCTAGATGTTTCCTTGCTGTGGAGAGATCTTAATTATGGCAACACTCCTGGCATTTTCCATCTCTCTTACTCATTCCTTAGTGGAATTTGAGAAGCATAATTTGGTCATGTTTGATAGTCTCAAATCTTATTTTTCTTTCCCTGAATAGCAATGGTAATGTCTCCAGATTGTTCTTTTCATGAGCTGAATAGCAGCTGATCAGCTCCTCCTGTAGGCGCACACACACACGTGCACACACACAGACGCACACACACTCAGGCTACTTCCCTCAACCTATATGTTACAAGTATTGGGGTGACCAATTTTTGTTTCCAAATGCAAAAGTCTTTCTAGATGCAAACTTCTCAACTTGTTCAGAATCCAAGGTGAGAAAGTGTAATGATAAAAGCCGAGCTACTCGAAGATCGCCATGACGACCTCAGAACCGAGTGACTATGACATAATACAAAAGGCAGTATGGGGAAAATGCACAGGAGAGAGGGATTTATGGAAACACCTCATGGGGCTCGGAGCTGGGAGCTTTAGTGTGCCCTGACCTTCTCTGGACACTACCATGGATTCACCGCGACACTCCTGGTTTTTCACTGGGCCTACTGAGCAACAGACTTCAGGACCCAGGCTTATCAGCAGACGCCAGCTACACTGCAGGATTAGCAGAGCAATGCCGCTGGGTGAATGGGCCTCAATAATGGGTGTGGGTGGCCTTGGCCAAACATGGGGAATGTTAGGATGCAGTCTGCTGCGTCGTGATCTTGAACTACACTTAAGAGTATGGCTGCTGGCAGGCAGGGCTGGAGCAGATGCCTTGGCAGATGCCAGGAAATCACAGAGGCCTTGGGAAGCAGGCACAGCTGAGGCAAACATACAGTTACTTAGAAAAGAGTGTCTTCACAGGCCACGTAGACACTGGTGGGCAGAACAGTCTCTGCTACTTTAGAACCGCAGCTGTGTTAGATTTGTGCTCACAGCACTGTGGAGCTTCTAGTTGTGAATTCTGAGCTGCAGACTTTAAGGTAATAGTGGAGAGGCCTCTCTGTTTTAGCTGGCTGTTCTAAAATGAACAAATAAGAGCTGGGCGTGGTGGCTCACTCCTGTAATCCCAGCGCTCGGGAGGCTGAGGCAGGAGGATTGGTGCGAGTTCGAGACCAGCCTGGGCTACAAAAGTGAGCTCAAGGCCAGCCTCAACTGCATAGCTAGACCCTGTCTCAAAAAGACCAAAAAAAAAAATAAATAAAATAAAATAAAATAAATAAAAAAAAATAAAATAAGGGGAGATCATGAAGAAAATACTTCAGAACAAAAGAAGAACTACATATATGAGACATGTAGTATATGAAAGAAATGCAGCAACAAAATTGAAATCAAATTCAAAATTGAAAATGTTAAAGCAAAGAGCATGGCTATTTTATTTTATCTTATTTTATTTTGGCCTTTTTTGTAGATTGCCTCTGAAGCATTCACACTGTCCTAGATACCAAGCTATTTCTTTGTGTTCTTCCCTTATTTTTACAAGCATGTTCTCACCAAGTCATTATGTTGTCCAGGCTGGGCTCAAACTTGTGATTTACCTGCCTTAGCTTCCCAGAGTACTAGGATTACAGGAATTCACCCACCATCTCTGACTTACATGTTGATTTTTACTACGCTGCTAGGAACACAGCCGCAGAAACACCAGGTTTTTCTTGAGCTACACAAGATTTCCTTAGAGATGAATCCAAAGTTGGATGGCAAATATTTTCTTGGAAAATGATTCCTTAGGCCCACAATAGTATATTGTGAGAAGTAGTACAAATGACTAAGGAGAGAAAATGCCTATTTATGTGAAGCTGTAAGCCCTAATTCTTTGGATGAGCTATGTATTAGACTCAAAATAGAAATGGAAGAAATGAGGGCCAACGAGATAGCTCAATGGATTAAGAACCTACCCCAGTAAGTGCACAGGGACCAGTATTTGATCCCCAGCACCACATGCCACACTGGTCCTGCCCCCAGTGTATGCTGAGCTCAAAACTGTATCCAGATGTGGTGGCACATGTCTATAATCCCAGTGCTGGGGAGGCTGAAAACAAGAGAATCACTGTGAATTCGAGCTGCTATGTAGTGTGACTCTCTACCAAATGCATAAAAAATAACGTCAAACAGTAAAATAAAAGAAATACAGTGTTTAAAGAGGAAATACCAATTCATGTGTTTATTGAGGGATACATAATCAAGTTAATAGTAGAGTGTTTACATGCAGAAGATTTTGACAATAGGGCAAAAAAATGAGTGATCTTCTATCCCAGGCAAATGAAACTCAACACTGCCTATATCTCTCTCACTTTTTTAATTATGAGCCTCTTCTGTGGTCTCTCATGTAGAGATAAGAAACTATCATCTTAAAGAGATGAAGAACAGAGCTGGGCATGGTGGCTCACGCCTGTAATCCCAGCACTTGGGAGGCTGAGGCAGGAGGATCGATGTGAGTTTGAGGCCATCCTGAGCTACCAAAGTGAGCTTAAGGCCAGCCTAAACTGTACATCGAGACCCTGTCTCAAAAAGACAAAAAAAAAAAAAAAAAAAAAGATGAAGAGCAATAAACAAAGCTTAGCACGAGTTGCAATCTGTTACTTAGGGATTCCAGAAAACTGGGACTTAAGAAGGCGGGTAACAGCTTATCCTGCTTGATGTCTCTGCCCTTACTTGAGATGTTGGTAATTATCTCTTCCCCTCCTTGTAATCTTTTTATTATACAATTGTGTGAACCTAGCAGTAAGCAAATAGTGAAGGTCAACAGAGGTTACAATCCTAAATAAAAAGGAGATGATTCTGGAGCTCTGGGCTCACCTGCAGAGAGACAGATCTCAGTGAGACCTCCAAAGCTACATTTATCAGGTTTTCTCATCATTTCTTTCAGCACCGGATCCTAGCATACAACATTCTCAGACCATAAAAGAAGCTTTCAGAACAAATTTGCCCAAGATAAAGTACTGCGATGTGGTACACAACATGTTTTGTGTACATGTTGTAGCCTTGGATCCATTGTGATGACATTCTACGCATACTATTAATGCTAGGAAATAGAAAGGGAAGCCACACCACAGACGTCACAAAGCTGGTTTAACTCAAGAAACCTAAATGAACACGCCATTCCCATTAGCGAAATTTCTTCAGATGCCTATAGAACAGGAAGATTTAGGAATTAAGGTCCAGCTACTCAAAATTGTACAGAATGTGTTCAGGTAAAATTTTAAAGAAACTTACTGCAAACATGACATTGCCATAAGAAGAGGATTGCATTCCTGGCTACAAATTCCTTTGGTTTTAAGCATTTTAGGATTTTAATTTCTAAAAAAAAAATTGATTGCTATAAAATTGATTCTTTTTTGGAAGTCGTAATTAAGAGCTTTAGATTTGGGGCTGACGAGACAGCTCAGTTGACTAAGTTCCTGCTTAGGCAATTTTGAGGGGCCAGGGTTTGATTCTGGGCACCATATGTCACACGAGCCCCACCCCTGGGGATGCTGAGTCAGCCACTGAGTCCAAGCATGGTGGAATGCACCTGTAATTCCAGCTCTGAAGAGGATGAAAAGAGAAGCATGAGTCTGAGCTCTGTAGTGAGATCCTGCACAAAATTAAATAAAGAAATAAAATTTAAATTTGGAGCATCATTTGTTGCTGGTGCTTTCTTGCAGTGTTTGGTTTAGATTTTATTGGAGGATGTTCCTTCAGTGTTATGGCAGGGCTGAGGGAGGGAGCTACGTTGCACTTAGCGATGCAAACGGGACAGAGAATAACACTTTGGACTTAGAACAGTGGAGATTGATTTGATGCAATGAGTGCTCCGGTTTGATCTGTTTGTCTCTTTTAATGCTCTCAGTAGAAGGATAAAACTGTAATGTTGGAATTCAGAGATCAGCACCATGAAGGTGGGAGCAGAACTGCTCAGAATGACTTGTCCCATAGGTGTTAGCCAGGACTCTGCTTGGATCTAGACTGAAGCGCAGTGAGTAGAAAGTGAAGCAACATGGCAACCAGAGAACCCAACTGTGGCATTGTGGGTAGTGACAGCAGAAGCAGCACGACTCCTTCCTGTGAGGGTCTTGGCCTCTGTTTTTCTGTTTCAAGTCTTTATGATCAGTTCTTTGGTTTAATGTCTTGATGTCATTTACTCATTTTTTTCTGGGAAGTAAAATAACACAAGGAAAAGACACTTTTGTTAAATGTTTTATTTTCAGGGTCTCAAATCTCCCACAAGCTGGCCACTACTTCTTTCTCCATCTCTTGGAGGGTTGAACCTGCCCAAGTGGAAGTGCCTGGGGTTGTGTAGGGAGCATTTCGAAAACCTGAGGTTCAAGTACTTGGCACCCAGCTTGACCTAAATGCATTGATTCATGATCATCTAATACAGTGCTGGAGAGTATGGCCCAAAATGTCTTATTTTTTTTTGCCTTCTTTTTTCTAAATTTCAAAACTAAATTAATTACTTAAAAAATTGTTAATGTCCTTGAAAGATATTACCAGTAGTGTACTTTGACAATGACAACTATTAAGTTCAGGCTGCTTAAAATTAGTCATAATGTTACAATTCCTCATACAGGCAAAGCAAACAGAAAAGGCAACTTTACCTACAGGCTATTTCTTCCAAAACACATGGTAGCTATGAGCAAAATTCTCTCTCATTTAAATCAGTGTATTTCAGAATCTGGAGAATGATATGATCACTCTTAGCCAGCATTATTCAGACATGGGAAATACTAACTTTAAAATAAATAGTAATAAACATGATTATGTGATAGTTACAGTGACTAGTACTATTTTCATTCATGTTGAAAAAATTTTAAAGTCTTTTTGTTTAGATTATTATTTAAAACACAAAGACTTTAAAATTGTTATTAAATGATGCTTTGAAAGTCCATAAGAAAGAGAAAATTTTGGTTTATTTTCTTTTATAAAAATGCCAAGTAGAGTATGTGGCAGGGATCAAATCCCTGCAGGGTTTCTGGAACTCAGACCAATATTGAAAGCATGGAACCTAGTTTATGAGTTAGAAGAATAATATATACTATAGAAATAATAGGAGGACAAGTGGGAAAATGAAAAAATATAGAAGCCGTGTGTGCTTAAGGAAAGGCATTGACATTTTCAAATGATATTTGATAATGCCATTTCTGTAAATATGTTTTAAGTACAGAAACCTTTTACATGAAAGACCTGTGGAAACTTTTGCTTCGGGAGTCTTGAGAGAGAGCTAAGAAATCTTTCAAAAATTGGGCTGGTTTTCATTTCATGGAATGGATACACACACACATTTTGATGCATTCTGAGACAGAGTGTTGCCCTGGTGTTCCAGGAGCTTCTATTCTGACTTTTAATTTATTTGTGTTTCTCTACAAAGAGTCAAAAGTCATTATTCCTACCATTATTATTATTTGGGAATATGAAAATGATCATGCTTCTGGCTTCTTTCCAAGTAAGTCTTCCATACTGTAACTTTCAGGTATAAGGAATAAAACAAATTTTATAGTGAAAATAATCCTATCTATGTTTTTGAATTCTCCTACTAAAAGGAAAAAAAAAATCAATGGAGGTGCCCAAGTTTTTGAAGTGCAGTTGTTGAAGTCCTGACTAACCTTAACAGCTTGATCAAGATAGTTAAGTGCTCTTACTGCTTAGATTCTTTGAAAAATAGCAGTTACAAAGGCTATGTAGGTGGGAAATTACAATGTGGCCTTCTCAAGTATCTCTGAAAAAAACATTCCCAATAACCACTGTGTCTGACATTGCCCAGAGCATTTACCTCAAGACCGGGACCAGCAACTTGTGAGACCCACAGGACCTCCCCCTCGGATGCCACCTGCTGAAAGGCTCACGCAAAATTGATTCTAAGTCAGATGTTTTTAGGCTTGTGTAATTTTAGAAACAGTGCAAAAAACACTGGTGTAACCTATGCTTTCTCTTTCCACTTCCAGGTGGATTTCGTATGATGGAGACGTTGTTGGAGGCCGGTAATTTATGGTTTTTGTACAAGTGATCATTTGAATAAACAGTCGCCAAAAGGAGTATGATGACAACGTTGCTGTGGAAACTTGCCATCTCCAACAGTTGGCTGTGCATCAAGCAACATTTGTTCTATTCTTCTCTTTCAATTTAAAACACATGGTGACCTTAGACAAGTCATCAACCTCTTTATGTATGCATTGTGTTATTCTGTGAAGGTAGTTCATTCAAATGATCTGTGTACATTCACTCAGCTCAAACTCAAGAGAGCACAAAACAAACCATCACAAGTACGTTTGAAGAGTGGCTTTAGAATTTGGTGGGTTCCAAACTTTTATTTCCCACCTGAGAGCCTCAGACCACCAAAATTTGTTCACCCATGTGTACAAGAAGCCAGCTAGGAATCTGGACATGCAATTTATTTATGTGGCTTCAACACCAAGCTCTGAGCTTTTGGGTTTGGAATATATTTCAAAGCACTGCATTCTGCCAAGGTCCATTCCCACGTTGCTCAGAACTTCTCTTTGGTTCTTCACATTGGGATGTCCTTTGCTGTGGCTGAAGATCTCATACCCTTCCTTACCATGGAATTGCAGAGATGAAAATACATTTTCCAGTCCTTTTGAACTGAGTCTTTTCTATACAGGTAATCTGTATGATGTAAAGGGCATGCAAAGCAACTCCAAATTGCTGTCTAAGGGCTGGCCTGAAAGCTTAGCAGACTAAAGTGCTTGCTCAGGTTGAACGCAGATGCCAGGGTTCCATCCCTCAAATACTGTGCAGGCCCCACCCACAGGGTGCCCTGAGATGGTGAATAAGACTGGGCATGGTGCTGCCCACATGTTATCCCAGCACTTGGGAGGCTGAAAACGGAAGAATCACTAGGAGTCCAATCTACATAGTGAGACCTTGTAAACCCTGTCTTAAATACATTAAAAAGCAGCATCGAAAAAGCCGACAAATTTCTGTCTCAGCTAGGGAGATAGCTCAACAGTCTACACACCTGCCTGGCAAGCTCAAGGACCTGGGTTCTTTCCTAGGCACCACATGCCTTGCGTTCCCTGAAAACCTGGGTGTGTCGTGCCAGCCCTAGAACCAGGTGTAGGAATTCCAGTGCTGGGGAGGTTGAGACAGGAGGATCCCTATGAGTCTGAGCTTTGTAGAGAGACCATACACCAAATAAATGAATAAATAAAAGATTATTTAAAAAAATAAAAATTGCTGTCTAAATTCGTAGAAAGAGTCAGCTATTTGGAGTACCAAGTGTAGGTCAATATTGGAAGTTATGTGTGTGTGTGTGTGTGTGTGTGTATGTGTGTATGTGTGTGTGTGTGTGTGTGTGTGTGTACTAAAGACTTAGATTAAAAATCTAAGAACTCAGTGAATGTGAGGTTTTTATCAAGTTGCTCTCATCTTTGACACCCGAACTAGAGAAGCCCGGACATACTAGAGAAGTTACCTATTAAACGGAGTAGGAAATTTACCAAGGACAGATGCGGTGTGTAGTGAGTATCCAGGGCAGCTAACGCACCACCCAGGTGGTACGTTTAGGAATAAGTCTTGTTGTTAAAAATAGAAAGTATAGGGGGGTGAAAAACTGGATGCTACTCGACATCGCACACCCACTCAATTTCAAAAGCTGATAAGATGCTTACTTAGTTCCCAGTGCTATGAACGATCACACACAAGCAGAGAACAAATTGTTTGCCCTGCAAAAGCCTGAGGATGTTCGTTTTCTAAATTTTTCCACTAGTGCGACTTCATTATGCAGCATGTTTATCTTCCCAATATTTATTAAGACCCCACTGTGTTGTGTATAGCTAGGAGTTGTCCTTGCCACTTTATTGTCATTACCATGACTAAGAGCATTCTTCTCAGTATAAATGTCCTTTGAGTTACATTGTATCAGTTCATTGTATTCTATGGTACACATCTGTTGCATTTTGGCTCTTTAGTCTCCTTCCCTTTTAGAAATTGTCCCCTGCTCTTGCCTGACAAGTGTAGGGTCCTGAGTTCAATGCCTGGTGAGAGAGAGAGAGAGAGAGAGAGAGAGAGACAGACAGACAGACAGACAGACAGAGATTGCCCCTTAGTCATCCGGTGGGATAATTTAATTAAAAATTCTCTTAGTCATTGTCTCCGACCAGTCTGATCCAGTGAGTGATTGAAAAATGGGCAGAAAATCAGACATGCTGGTTCTGAATCACGTTAGGACTCTTGCTTGTGGAGAAATCGATCTTTATTCTTTGGAACTGCTCAATGTAAGGGCAGACATGTTTTGTTTTTCTTTGCTTTTTTATAGGGAGAGATGAACTATGAGGAAAACCTGGCTAGACTTGACATAACGCGAATGAACTAATAGTGAAGAGGTGGAGGAAATAAGTCGTCATCTCAAGGTTGTTACTGGGCCTCAATGAACTAGACTCCTCCTCTCCTCAGCCCCACCTCTAGACTTCAAAATTAAAGCATATGATAGCATTTTTCTCTATTTTCTTAAGCTAATATGATTTTTATTTGTGTCTCCTGCAAAGGAGGGTTCAGAAAGGTACGTGCTCATTCTGGGTGAGATCAACAGCCTATAATATAAAGACACACTCAGTGGACGTTTGCTCACCCCACCTTCTGCCTAGAGAACCAATTTTTTTTTCTGCCAATATAATAAGAAAGATACTGTCCTGTAGTAAAATAAACAAAATACATTAGTTTGCAGGTTGGCATGTCTGAGAAATAACTCTTTGTTTCTCAATTACGGTGTCTGAATTTAGACAGAAATTTGCGAAATTATCATGTGGCAAGAATGAATGCTAATATGATATTCATTGCTTGAACGATGTCCTTTTCACTGAGCTTCTGGGTATAAGCCTGTGTTAAGTATTATTTCTGGGTCTGTCTGTTGAAGCTGCTTCAGAATGAGATGAACAGGACAGTCAATAGGCAGAGTCAAACTGGCTTTTCTCTCCAGTGTGAGTGAGTGTCTACCAACCTGGTAAAAACTTGAACTAAAAAAAAAACAAAAATCTGTACACAAAAGAATTCTCTCTCTCTCTCTCTCTTTCTCTCTGTGTCTCTCTCTGTCTCTCTGTCTCTGTCTGTCTGTCTGTCTGTCTGTCTGTCTGTCTCTCTCTCTCTCATTGTTTTTGAGATGAGGCATCAGTCTTTTTCAGCCTTAAGACCTCGGCATGGACCATGAATTAGGGTTCTACAGAGAAACAAAATCCATAGACAATTTATTGTAGCAACAGAACCAAGTGAGGGTCAAAGCTCGAAAGTCCCCAGTCTGCAGTCTGAAAGATAGAGCACCTGAAAAAGTGATGTAATAATTCAGAGAATCTGAAGACTTCAGAGCTAGTGTGGATGGGATTGCAGGGTAAGGTTGGCTCTGCTCTAAGGGAAAGGATGCTTCCGCTATAACCAGGAGCATCCTAGAGGTCTCGAAACTTGAAAAGAATGCTACAGCTTATATGGAGAACGCTATGGTCTCAGAAGAATTTGGTCAGCATTCTCCTTTAGTTCTATTCAAAACCTCAACAAAGATACTGGCCACTGACATTGAACAAGGTGGTTCTTCTCTGCTCAGCCTACTGATTCAAATTCTGATGTGTTCAGAAACCCCCTCTAAAATGAACCCCCAAATAATATGTCCCCAGCTACCTGCACTTCTATTACTAGGGAATGTAGCACGTAAAACAAGAAATCACAGATAGGAACTGCATCGGCTTTTTAAAAGTTATTATGTCTTTACTTGAATCAGGGCCTTACTACGCAGTTCAGACTCTTACAGCTCCTTCCGTGTCAGCCTCTCCAGTGCTTTGATTACAAGTGTGCACCACCACACCGAGTTTTGGTGGCTGGCAAGGCATGGCTGCGGTTCCTGGGCTGGCACTGCATGTGGTATCAGGGATGGAAGCTGGGTCCTTGTGCTTGCCAGGCAGGCACTTAAACCAGCGTATCTAGCTCTCCAGCCCACCACTGGCTTTGGAGAGCCCTCAGCTTACTGACACTCTTGGGACTTCCCAGCTTCTATAACTATTCAAGCCGATTCTTCTCAATAGTTTGCTCATGGAGACATGTGGTAGGGCTTGCTTATTCATGAGTACTAGGTTTTAAGACTGTAAGTAGAAGCCATAGATTGTACTGTGTCCCACATATACCATCGTTTCTTTTCTATATATGCATGCATACCTGTAATAAAATTTAATTTATAAATAATAGACCCATGAAGCAATAGAACAGAATAATAGTCACAATGCACTGCAATAAAAACAGATGAAAAAGAATAGCATTTTTCATTCTAGAAATGTCCATTTAATATTCTTAGGCTGTGGTGGATTTTCAGGACCTGAAACTACGGAAGTGCAGCTGTAAATAAGGGAGGACCACTGTACAATCGCCCCTTGTATAAGGCTAATATAAATTTGATACTGAGCAAATCTCTTTCCAGTAGAACTTTCTGTGATGAGGAAAATGTTCTCTGTGCTGTCAAATATGGTAGACACTGGTTACTGGTAATGACTTGGAACTTAAAATTTTATTAGTATGACTACCATGCATAAGTTTTCATTAAATTTTAATTGTAATTTAATATCTACGTTTGCTTATTGTCTTCTTAATGGAAAGCACAGCTCTAGAAAACATGCCACATTATTTTTTATTGGTGCATATTATTAGTGCAGAATAATGAGAATTTTGATGACACATTGGGACATGCATAAAACATATCTTGATTGTTTTCATTCCAATTGTCCTTCACCTTTTTGTCCCATTTCTCCTAATATCATTTGCTCTTAGTAGGGTACTACATTTTATTTTTTGTTCCCTTTACTTTGTTTTGCATATGGGTTCATTTATTTTTAAATTCTCTTCTTTTAAAAAATAGTTTTTAGAAAAAATATTTATTTGATACGAGTTCTCGCTGTGCAGCTCAGACTCCCAGTGGTCCTTCTGTCTCAGCCTTCCCAGTGCTGAGATTATAGGTGTGCGCCACCTTGCCCAGTTTCAGTGGCCAGCTCAGTATGTGGAACATAAGGCATGTGGCACCAGGGATTGAACCAAGGTCTTTGCGCTTGCCAGGCATAGGCCACCAAACTACCTCTCTGGTCTTCTTTTCCTTTTTAGTTTCCTTTTTGTTGGTGTGTTCTGCACTAAATAATAATTACATCCACCTGGGTAACTGGCACACATACACACCGTACATCAGTCATTTCTGTTTCCCTCCTACCCCTCCTCTCCTTCTCAGCTCAATCTACATCAAAGAAATCATGCATACGTTTTACTTTGTGAGATTCTTTTTCCTGAGGATGATCATACTGAGTTCCTGCAAGTTTTTTTTTTTTTTTTTTTTTTCCGGGTGACTCGACTGTGTTCTTTCTATAAGTCATACAAATCTTTTTGCAAATTTATAAATCATGGTTGACTCATGCCTCATTGCATACATATGCTACATGTTCTTTATCCATTCTTCTGTTCGGGGACATCTATGCTGTTCCCACACTTTTACTATTGTTAATGGGCCACCTTCATCTTCATATTCACATATCACTCTAATGTCACTACAGTATCCTGAGTATTCTTCATTTGAAAATATACACATGACCACCAGCCAGAACAAGTCCTATACCTACTTTTAGTTTTTTCAAGGAATCTCCTCAGTGAATTCTATACTGGTTTATATTTACACCAACAGTGTAAGAGGGTTTCTTCCTCTTATCCCATCATTAGTATTCCTTGATTTACTTAAAAAGTTTTTATGGTGACAATTTTTACTAGAATGAGATGAAATATCAGTATAGCTTTGACCAACACTTTCGAAACAAGCCATAATTTTTAGTGGTACGACTAGCTGATATGTCCAAACTCTTTCCCTATTTTTTTGTCCCTTTAGTAATCCTTAGTTTTTTGTTTACTGATGCCTTATTGTTTTATGTTTTCCTTTTTCAAAATCATTTTATGTTCTTTAGTGATACAGAGCTAACAGGTTGCTAAAATAGTGAAGTTATGACTAACAGTTTATCTTAGTGTCACCAAAAATCAAACAAGAATTACAGAATTTTTCTTTACAGTTTCTCTATCTCAGCGACATGAGTTGCCAATGCAGACTCTCCCTCTCCATCTTCATCAACTATGTTTACTTCAGTACTGTTAACCTGGTTTGGCTGAGTCTGTAGAAGCCCTCCATAATGTTTCTGAGAGAAATTGCATTAAACATCAGTACAATTATAAAAACATCCTAAGCAAGGGAGCAAAAGCACTTATAATAAGAATAATCACTGACTCCTAAAACACACACATTCTATGAAAATGATGATAGCAGTTATTCCTAACACTTACTCAAAGCTACAGGTTGTGGAGAAAATCAGAAATAGTGAAGAAACAACCAATAGTGGTGAGGAGTTGTATTAGTAAAATATTGTTACTCCATGTCTATATTATTTATTAGGACTCAGTGCATATTTTTATGCAAACATAGAGGCTCCTTTTGTACATAGCATCTGTGGAGTATTTATTTATATGTAGAATTATTGAGACTTCTGTATTAATGAAGTAGTGCCTCGAAAAAGGAACCACAAAGAGCAATGATAACAGAATCTGAGTTTATACACATTAAACCGGTATAACCAGATTTGGATGGATGTACCTGTGCATTGTTTAAACACTTATTGAGGTATTGCTATGTTCCTGTCATTTTGTAGAAGCTTAAACTCCAGTCAATGAGCCAAAGCTCTTCATTCTGACAACACATATTCTGGCTGAGAAGAAACCAACACACCAGCACATGATTTAAATGACAGACATATACCGAGGTTTATAAAGGGACAGAGGAAATTCTAGAATAAGGGGTGCAAAGAACATGTATGTGGGGTGTGTGTGAGAGACAGAGTGATTTATGAACTAATCTCTCAATGACAATATATATCACAGTTGAGGAGACTTCCTGCTGAGGGACAGTTCATATATGCTCATGTCTAGTAAGGGAGTTCCAAGAAAGGCTATATACATGAAATCATATCATAACAAGCCAATCATAAAATTGGCTTGAATGAATAAGAAGATGCTGCGTTTGCTTCTTTTATTTATTTTGCTTTTAATAAGCCCATTTTAACACAATTTTGTCCAAAAGTTGAAATGTATCTTCAGGATAAATTTCCATTTATTATTGGACATTGTGAAACCTCTATCTTAGAGATTATGTGCTGGTCAGTTGCAGAAATCATATGGGCCTTCTATAAAGCAAAGTGATAGTTTGCTTGTTTAATAGTGAACTGTAGGGTAAGGTGTTACCTGTCTTGACTAGTTCAAGAAGCCCTATCATGGCCGCATAGCTTAGATCACTTATATTCAATCACTGTAGCGATACGCTTTAGGCTATGTTAGGTCATAAGGTTATTTTTCATTCCACATATTGGGACTACATATCTTAAAAAGAGAGTATGTGTAAATGCTGGCCATATTGCTACTTGATGTGTCTACGCAACAACCAGAAAGAGCTCATCTTCAGGCTATACGTTTGTGAATGTCTGAATTTCTTTTCATCACTTTTGTACAAAGCCATCAACATCTGCTGAGTTTTACTGATGAGACTTTGGGGGTAAAATGGGTAAAATAAAAGGCCATCCATCATTCTGAAGAATACACTAGCCATTTTATAGACATTTTTTTGTTTTGTTTTTTTTTTTGGTGGTACCAGGGATCAAACTTAGGACCTGTGTTTGCCAGGCAAGCACTTACTACATATAGACAGTTTTAAAATACTAAGTTAAAATTTATTCAGATGAACTTAACATTGTTATAATCAATCAGAAGCATCACATATGCACATATATAAGCCCTATATCCAACTTACTTACTGTGCTATGTATCATGCTACCTATATTATACCTGTGAAGTGTTACCATCTTTGCAATGCAAGCTGCTAACACCAAGTATAAAATACTGGAAAACAAGGAGACTGACAATCAATGCTTCTGCTACTCAATAAGCTAATTTTCTTACACAATGGTCTACATTTTCACCAAGCCATGAAATTTCTTTTTCTAGATCAATTTACTAAGAGTCAATTTGCTATGAGAGTCAATTCAGATATATTTTTAGATTTTTGAGTCTGGGGTATCTAGAATGATTGTATATTTGAAAATATTTTAATGTTCAGCCAAATTCCATATTCTTTTAAAAATATTTATTTTTATTATATTTAATAAGAAATAACAATGTCACAATTTCAAAACATGTTAGAAGTAGATTTCCAAAATTTGATACAATGCATACTGTTGTCCTACTATTAGTTATACAGAGCACAGGGTATAGACATTATAATTTTTCTAATCATTATCGGAATGAAAAAAATTTCTTCATATTGAACTAAGAGAAAGTAGTTGTATAAATAATCCAATGTTCAATGATTGCAGTGGGTTATTGGTGAAACAGGCAATGTTGGAAGCTGTTGATTTAAACCTTTTACAGCTCAGCATTCTCATCCAGCTTTCCGTTTTGTGCCTTGTGGTTAAACTTTTCTGCCGGGTGGTTGGGGAAAGTTTAAGCAAGACCTGTATAGCAAAAGAAAAATACAAGTATTTTAACTAACAAAGTCACAAAATCCTAGAATATTTACCCACATATACAAAAGCCATACTTAATAGCACGTCTATGTTCATTTTAATAACTTTTACTACAATTAAATTTGTAACAATTTACTTTGTCCCCAATAGGGGAAAAAAAGCATAAAGATTACAAGCATGATTAGTTCAGTTCCATCAAAATGCTATAGAAATCTTCATAAAGTACAAACCAAACGGGGAATCAGTTTATTGTTACCATGACAGAAATAAGACACCCCTAGTATAATTAAGAGAGGAGGACCTCTAGTTGTCCTTAGTGATAGTACAGAGGAAGAGGGCCATCATAGTCAAGACAGGAAAATTTAAGAATTGTATTTAACAAACAAACAAACAAACAAAAAAGCATGCTAAACAAATGGCTTGCATTTTTAGAGTAAAACATTAATTTCTCACCTTTTGCAATGTAGTTAAAAATTTTAATTCAAATGTCTAGAAATATTTTCTCCAGTGCAATGAAAGAAAATATAGGGATTAATTGTAAGGAAGGTCAGTAAAACTTCCATGCAGTCTTAGGATTTAAAACTATTGTGTATAAGGATGCAGGGATGGATGCCATCTTTTGGCAATTTATGAAATTAATTCATTGATGACTCAAAAAAAGGCAATTTACACATCTCTTACCACAGATGGTACTACACATGTAGACAATAAAGGCTTTCAACCTATGTGATGAATATATTTGAGAGCATTAATTCTAAGAACTGTTAAGTCACAGGCATGAATTTACTTATGCAAAGACACATCCATATTTCCACAACTTTTATTTTTCTAAAACATTGGAAGACCTTGTTACCACTGAATATGTGCTAGTTTAAAATTAACTGAATAACGCTGCCTAAGAATAGATGACTTAGAAAACAGAACTCATCCTTCATACATAAAGATGCCACGATTACCCAAATCAGCAGAGTTTGTGTTTCCCCAGAGCTGAAGGATGTATGAAGTTTATCTCCCAGCTCTCTGGGTGTGTGGGTTAAAGAATGTTCTCATCGTGTGAGTGTTTGTGACTCTCGCCATAATCAAACTTTCAAACTTATCCTAAAATTATGGTTTAAATTAAATAATGTTGCTGGGTGTGGTGGCGCACGCCTGTAATCATAGAACTTGGGAGGCTGAGGCAGGAGCATCAGTGTGAGTTTGAGACCAGCCTGGGATACAAAAGTGAACTCAGGGCCAGCCTGATCTGCATAGCGAGACCCTGTCTCAAAAAGACAAAAAAGACCTGTAAATAAATAAATAAATAAATAAATAAATAAATAAATAAATGCTTTTATAATTTATGAGACTCATTTGTGCATTGTGAAAATGACCCTGAGTCCTGTAATTCTTACAGTAATGCATTAAAAGTGTCCTGATCATTTTGGCTGTCCTCATTTTTTAAACGGCAACCTTCCCTTTGGGTAGGGTGTGGGTAGCATTCAGTTGCAAAGCTGTGTAGACATCCAGCGCAGACCAAAGTCCAGCAGGGCAGATTGTGCTTTCCGGGGGTACCATGCAGGGCCTGAGGTGCTGCTGTCCTACATAGGTGGTGTTGCTGCTCTTCTGAGAACCACACACTGAGTGGCAAGTGTAGAGGCTTTTCTACAAACGCCCCTTGATCTCACAAGTTATCAACAAGAACCAAAACATGATCTATTTCAGCATATCCCAGATGCTGAAATATTCACATTCAAATGGTTTATCTTCTGGTCTAGAACAGTCTTAGAATAATGATTTTATGAAATTCATGGTGATTTTAGCAACAATCCTATGCAGCTCCGCAATACGCAGTAGGACATGAAGTCCTGGAGCTTCATACATTCCTAAGCTAACAAAGGTCAAGGCAGAATGTCCTAAGACCTGAGAATCCCAAATGCCATCTTAGGAACCAAAACTCACTCTTTTGGCCTTTCCATTTACTATATTCTCCTTGACATGACCACTAAACAACAGTCAATACTATTAGAATATCACCTTTTGATGTTCACAATGGCAGAAATGATGGCAGTATTATTATTGGACTTTCTGACTTTTGTAACCGCTGAAACACAGTAGGCAGCTACTTCCTACCATAAGGTTATTCACACATCCTCTTTCAGAGCCTGTTTCCAGTCTAACTGTGGACATTTTGCACCTTAATTTTGAGAACCTGGGGAGAAGGATGGACAGGGAAATAAATGGATCATTAGTTAAAAGGCAAGGGTTGAACTTGTAAAAGGTTGTGGCAGAGTAAGCTAAGAATGAAAAGAGTGAAGGGCATCAATATTGATTTTGCTTCTCATCTTCTCTCTTGTTGCTTGAAGGTTTCTATTGTGTGGTTTTTCAAACAAAGTAAACTTTATATATAGTGTGATTTAACAGTACTGAACCAGTCTGTCATCTGTTAATTTAGTCTAATTAAAAATGTTAGTAAGAAAAAACCTGGGAACTAAGCTAATTACAAAACTATTTCTGATTAAGTTATTGCCTGACACATTTGTAGCTCCTAAAGTACAAATTTCAGGGTCTTGAATTACAGTGGTGGTTCTTTGCAAATTTATGTGGGTTCTTCTGTCATTTTTCTGCTGCATCCATGAGGGGAGTGTGACTCGGCTTCTATCTCTTCCTAAGAATTTGTTAAAAGTTTCAAAAAGGCTTGCTACGATTTCCTGCTATCACAAATGAGATAAATGCCTCTTTCCTCCTGGAGATGCCATTCATAATACCCTGACACATCCCGTGGCTCTTAAATATTTGCTTTCTTATTGAACCCTAACAACTGTAAGAGCTAAGCACTATTATTATCCTTGTTTTGCAGTGGAGGATGCTCCAGATGTAGGCGTTCAAAGGCATCATCAAATATTAAGCAACAGGTGAAAGCTACTAGGTTTGCACCAGGGTCTGGCTGGACCCAGTACCCACGCACTCCACCACAGCCCGCCCCAGGTTCTGAGATGTGCGCCTGGCCTCCATCACAACTCCTTTCTCTGCGAACTTCTCCGCCACACAAGCTCTGGTGGGCAGGTAGGTGTTCTTCTCCCTATACTTAGCGTCTCCCACGCCCTCTGCCATCTTTCCCTTTTGCTGCTCCGAGCGTGGAGGATGGCAGTCGCAGCTGGTGAGTGGGCAGGGGCAGCCACCATCTGCGCTACCAGGCCAACGGCGCTGAGGCACCTCGCACCCAGGACCCAGCCCAGGCACCACGGTGCCAGGGCTAACCCCGCCCCCTCGCGGTAGCGATAGGCTGAATGAACCCTTGCGGGGTGCGCAGCGCTGACTACGCAAGGGGGCCACTGCCCCTGTCACTTCGGGTCGGGAGTCCCGGCGGAGGTGAGGCCAGCCGGGAGTGCTGAAAAGGGGGCTTCAGTTCTTCCTGCCCGAAGGGTCCTTGAGAAGCCTGTTTGTTTTTCCCGGCGCTTGTCTCCTCCCATCCTTCGTTCTCATTGGTCGAGCCCGGTGGGCGGATGCGCCGCCATTGGTCGGGAGGCGGGGCCTATCCCTGGCCAGGGTGGGGGCGGGGCCTCCGCGGCGCTGAGCTTGCCCTTGTGTCTGGTGCTCGCTAGAGCTGCCGCCGCCGCCGCCGCTGCCGCCGCCGCCGCCGCCGCCGCCGCAGCCCGAGCATCCGGGAGCCGCCGCCGCCGCCGCCAGAGCTGCTGCCCGCGCTGCACCCCGCTGCCAGGACCCGGGCGCCCCGAGTGCGGGCGGCGGCGCCGCTTGCTCGCTCCCTCGCTCCGACCTCTCCCCGCCGTGCCCTCCCCGCCCCGCGCAGCCCTCATCCGCACCTCCCCGACCCCCGGCCCCGCTGCACCACCTGCTCGGGAGCCCCAGCGGGCGCTGGGACTCGGAGTGCGCGCCCGCCGTGCCCGGGCTGCCCGGCTGCCGCCGCTGCACCGCCGCGAGGAAGAGGAGGAGGAGGACGAGGAGGGAGCAGAAGCAGGAGCAGGAGAGGACTAGAAACTATTTGGCCCCCGGAACCCGGTTCTGCGGGTGCTGCGCCGCTGCCGCCGCTTCGGCCACCGCCGCCAATCCGCGTCGCGGGTTCGAGCTCCGCAGCGGCGGGGACCGCAGGTCCGGCGGAGCCCTGCGCGCGGTGCGCAGCCACTAGCCTCTGCGCGCCCCGAGGTCCTCCCCAGACCCCACGCAGGGACCATGATCTGGAAACGCAGCGCCGTGCTCCGCTTCTACAGCGTCTGCGGGCTCCTGCTACAAGGTAATGCCCGCCCCGCCGCGGGGAGCAGCAACTTCACGCCCATCCCCGCGTCCCCGCGTCCCCGCGCCACCCCGCATTCCGCCGCCGCCGCCGCCGCCGCCGGTCCCCGCGGTGGTCTCCCCCTCCCCCGCTTCGCCGTGCGCCCCGGCTCGGGTCTGGCCGCCGCTCGGCCCCGCGCCCCCCGCCGCTGCACCTGAGCCGCCCGCCCGCTCGCTCCCTCCGCGCCGGCGCCTCCCTCCTCCTCCCACGCCGTGTGGCTGGCAACTTGTGCCACCCGCGACACCGCGCCCTCCCACCGCCCCCACGCCGCCTCCCGGCTCGCGCTCCCCCCAGCCTCCTTCTCCCGCCCGCGCTGCACCTCCCCGGCGAGCCGCCTTCCCCTCGCCCGCTCTCCCCACCCGCATCAGATCCGTGTGTCTTTAAAAAAGTGTGCGAGACCCTGGGAGCGAGCCGCGGGCAGGCGAGGACGGCGGCAGAGGCAGCGCCGGGTGCATGGCAATAACATCCCGGGGGGAAATGTGTTGTGCGATGTGTCATTCACCTACGAAGAGAGGGGAGGCCGTCTGGGATTTTTAAAAGGGAGACAGGGTGTAGGGGACCAGAAAGGAAGAAAGGAGAACGAGAGAACGAACCTAGATATAAAAAGAGGAAGAAAAAAAAATGTCAAGACCCAAAGCCACTGTATCATCACACCGACTTTTTATTATTCAGTCAGTGTCGTTTTCATTTTTCTTTAAGCAAAGAAATACACGTTTCCTAGCAGTTACTTTACTGCTCAGGGACTGTCGCTCTGCCTCTCCATCCTCCTCCTTCTGCCGCCTCTTTCCGTAATTAATATTATCCTTTCACGTGAAATACTAGAACCCCTGTGACCGCAGTGGAGGGGAACTGCACAAAACACTGTTATTATGCAAATCACTGGCTCTGGGTGCAGAGTGACTGGGAAGCGGGCTCACTTTCCCAGACCCTCTCTCGGAAGAGGGAGGAAGGGAAGGAGGGAGGGGCCCGGGGGAACAGGAAGAGCGTGCTGATAGTGAAAGACGTGGCCGGGCATGGAGTGAGCGTGAATGGGGAGAGGACACTTTTGGGTGGTAGGAGGAGGCAGAGGCGGCTGCTGGAGCTGGCTGGGCAGGAGCTGGAAGGCGGAAGATTGCTGCTTTGAAGAGTGGTACAGGGATGTAGCTGGAGTGCGGGGTGTGGGCACGACCGACGTGGCATGACGGTCGAGAATTTTTTTTACACCTTGCTCCATACATCTTTGCCCACCTCTCACCCTGCTGTCATCATCTGGGTACCCGTAGGAAAGACGAAGTTGATCCAGTGTATTGGCCCCTGGGTTAAAAGGATGTGAAGGGAGACACTCGTACACCCGCCGGTGTGCAAAGCCCCGTGCAAAGCCCCATCGGCCTTTGGAGGATTTAAATGAGGTCAATGAGCCATCTTTCAGCAAGTTCTTGGAATGCCTCCTTTCTTCTCCCCGCTTCCGGGATGTAGACTGGGGACCCTTTTGTATTTGTGCGTATGTATGCATGTAAGAGAAGACCGAATATTCTCGAATTAATTAACCGACCTTCCTGTGAGATTTCCTAGAATGTTTTAGTAATTTTGTAGATTTTGCAATGAATGTACGTATCCGTTGTCATCTGCCAGGATCCCCGGGAAGGGGACCGCACATGCAGCCTTCTCTTGCCACCTCGCAGCCTTTGCCACCGTCCACACCCCCACCCTCGCTGAAGTAATCCTGGTGGCTGACACATTACTTGAGCTGCTAATGCATGCTGAAACACCCTCCCGGAGACCCCAGTTCACCTCTCAGTAACTTGCATTTTTTAGCTGTGCAATGCTCAGTGTGTGTGTGTGTGTGTGTGTGTGCGCGCGCGCGCGCGCGCCTGTATGTGTGTGTGTGTGTGTGTGTGTGTGTGTGTGTGAGCGTGCGCGTGTGTGTGTGTGTGCTCGTGTGCGTGCGCGCCGGCGTGCGACAGATAGGGGAGTGTGATGTGGGGAAATCAGTTAATTTGGTGATTGCGATGGAAATTCGCCACCGCGGGATGTGTTTTCCCTGCCAATCTGTGTGTGCTGGCCCTGGCTGGTCATCGCACAGACTGCCCGGCTGGTGCGCGGAAATTATTTATTACAGAGCATGTGGGCCATGCACTGCACTCGGGGGTCGCCTCTTCTCTTCCTTCAGCATTTCCCGGGGAATTGTCTCTTCAGTGCTCTGCAGAAATAACTGTCTGCTGGTGCTTCTCAGACTGCAGGCGGATTTACTCTTTTCCAACCTGGAGAGATTCCATCACCGACAGACACTCGGGGCACGGGGCTCTTTTATTGAGTATGTAAACCAATGATTAAGACAGTGCTGCTTTTCACAGCCAACCAGGGAGGTGAGGCTGGGAAGGGGTGTGAATGTGGCAGAGAAGAATGCACCACTGCAGCCAGCATGAGCAGTAGCGTCAGGACAAATAAATACATAAATAGGCATCCTGTATGGGGAAGGAGCGCCCTGCCCCACGACGTCTCTGGACTTAGGGGCAGACCTTATCAGTACACTCCAGCAGAGGAGGATATCATTATTATTATTATTATTATTATTATTATTATTATTATTATTACTGAAAAGAGGAGGAGAGGATGAAGAAGCAGCCCTGGACTCTGTCCCTAGGATTATGGCAGCCTCTCACACGTCAAGCTCTGCTCCCAGGGACACAGCACACTTGGTTGGGACTGTCAGTTCTTCCTCAAATTGTTCCTGCCTTTCTTCACTCCGTCTGGGCGGAAAACATTGCTTTGGACTACAGATTTATGTTTCTTCCCCTAGCCTACTGCTTTATGAGGTACTGCTTAGGCTTTAATTCTTGGACACAGATTAAATACTTCTTAGCAGGTCTTTCCGTGGGCAGGGGAGGGAGGAGGTGAAGGAGGTCTAGTTGCAGCTGATTTGGGCTACGTGTCCGCTGTGCTTGCCAGTAGTGGCGACGAGGCAGACACTGGAGGCAGTCAGTACCGTCTTTTTAGCCTCCTGAGCCCTAGGGATGTATTCAGGCATTTAAGGAGTATCTATCAGTTTCTTTGCCCCTTGTGCTAATCATACTATTATTCTTCCTCGTGCAGTTTTAATTATTTGGGACCAGGATCCTTTGGACATATCTTCTATATGTTTCTGTGTCGCAGTTAATTGTGTTTTACATTTTCATGTTTGCACTTTCATTTTACTTTTCCTAGAAAGCACAATTTTCTGATTTAATAGATGGAGTGATAAGCCGGTGGTAAAACTCAACTCATTGAGGAAATGAGAGGGAAGAAGAAGGTTTATGTAGTTGCATTGTACAGCACCTACCTGTTTTTCTTCAGCAAACCTTTAGGGAAGTAGAAAGAAAATCGGTGTGTTTCTAATAAAATACTCATTTTGAACAGAAGCATAACTTGGGATGTAGATGATTTATTTAAAAAATTGGGCTCAATGTCAGTGTCTTTTTTATTCCTTGTCTTAGAAAGAAAAAAAAATAATCTAGGAGAAGGGCAGAGGACATTTTAGAGATATGACTTTTTTTCTTCCCAAATGAAGAAAAGCAAAGTTTGCCATCTGTACCCAAGACCCTCTGGGCTGTAGATAGGCAAGTGTCTTGTCCTTCCATACCTGGGCAGGGGGGCACAGCAAAGGCGGAGGGGCTCTTGCGAAGCCCAGGAAAGAGTGCTGGGAATGGCACATGTGACAAGCATAGGCATATGCGTGAAGAGACCTGGACAGTGAGAACCACATCTCCTTTTCACACGGGCCTCTATGGAGAGCTGGGCCCAACACGAATATTGGGGCCTCTATGCCTTTGTCCTGGGATATTCTGATTAATAACATTTTACTTATGAAGAAAGATTTCAGGTTAATACTCAGTTTCACATACGTACTACTTGGCCTTCAGTAGGTGTCTAAAGCTTGGGAAATTATATATATATATATATATATACATATATATATATATATATATATATTATATGTAATGGCAAATGGCAACACTACCCCAAGCAGGTCTCTGTAGCTCTTTTACCACTATATGTAAGAACTTCCATTGTATCAAGCTCATTTCCTGTGCTGAATGAAATTATTGGAATATAGTTCATTTCCTCCTCATCTTTTTGATTAGTATGTACTTTAATAGTGGTATCTATATGTAAGAGCCAAAAATCAAGACTGAAAAAGGTAACCAGCAAACAGTAATTAAGAAAGTTTCTGAAAGCAATGGTGTCCTTCTTGTGCATTAGGATATTGAAATTTACCTCATTCTAATTTTCCCATTTCTACAAGTAGTAGAACTCTGGAAATATGGCAAAGCTGTGCTTAACTAAAATGCCTCCTTTCTAGATCCCCCAGTACAAGCGCAGACTCTTAAAAATGATTTTCATTGCACTTAAATAGTGAGATGGTATTTTTCATAAAGAGAAAAAAATTACTTAACTCACTTAAACAGCAAAATGGAAATGTAAAAATGTTGGAAGATATCCTAAGCATGCATTTGAAAGTGGCCTAGAACCAACTTCCAATGACATCAGTTTTCTCTGTACATCGAGTCAGTGGGGTATTTGCTCATTGAGACCCGTTAGACTTATTTGTTAGGAAGGATTTAAGGGGAGATTAATGATATGACAGAGCTTTATTTGACTATGTTGATGTGTGTCTCATGGCATTGGTTGCAAAGGTCCTTAGCTGAACACACCTCAGCAAAGTTCACCACTGTTCTATAGTGTTAGGCCAAGACTTAGGGAGGCAAGAATTACAAATCAAAGATGTAAAACTCACAAGATGAAGTTAGATGTCTGTCTTACTAGCAAATACCAGTTTCTGGAACTCTGTTACAGCTCTGCTGCTCAAAGATCATTAAAGTGAAGCTTCCTGAGGGCAAGTCTTGGGCCTCTGACACAGTATCTATGCAATTTTCTTATGCTCACTTTAGTAGGTGCATAAGAAATCAAATTAGAATGAATGAAGAATAGATATGCTTTAATTAGTTTGTCTTTCGTCTTCTTCTTTTTTTTTTTTTTTTTTTTTCTTTTCTTTTTCATTTTGTGGTCAGTTCAACCCAGCCTGGGCTTGGAGCTGGTACAGCATGTGGTGCCGAGATTGCACCACAGGCCTCGCACTTTGCCTAAGCTTGGCTAAGCAGGCAATTTAGACCACCGAGCTATCTCACCAGCCCTCTAATAAGTTTAGGAAGAGTTAGAACTCTCTTCAAAACATGTCAGCACTATTACTTTTTCATGTCATTTGTCTAAGTTGATACTTTGAAAGCTTAAATTGGTTTGTGAAGCAGGTTTCCTAAATAAATTTTACTAGTTCTTCACCTATATCTTTAAATGATTTCTGTCTAATGAGTCCTTCTTCACCTGCTTTCCCATCTATTATTTTTCCTTCCAAATGATGAAAAATCTCAGAAATTTTTACATTAGGTTAGATCATAAACCCTTTCCTTGAATGAAATGAAAGGCATAATTTAAATTTACTCATTTAACCTAAAAATACTTACAAAGGACAAGTTCATCGCCAACATTTTATTTGAAAATGTCAAGCAGTTTTGGAGAGCAGTTTTGCAGTGTCAAAAAAGGCATCTTTTGCAAATTCCTTATGTAAAGAGGTGGGTGAGGATTAACTTGGCAGTGTAGCAGCTGAAGCCCCCTGCTGTGTGAGGATGCAAATGGCATCTTAGGCCCAGTGTGCTCTGCAGCGGCTGCTAGAGTGAGACCTGTCATGTGGCATGGAAGGAAATGGGAGGCCCCTGCCTAGCTGGGCTACACCTTCAGCCTCCTTTAGCTTTTCATGCCCAGAAGTGATCCAGAGTGTTTACCATCAAATGAGCGCATGATGAAGCCGAAGAGACAAAATGTATTTGCTGTAGAGCTTAGGTGAAGGATCCTCATGAACTTATCAACATTTTTTATCCATTCCCTAGTGACCACTTCATTTCCTTGCAAACTATCAAGACCATAGGTCAGTTTAATGAGGATTCATAGCAAAGGTAAAATAGTATTGCTTACAGGTGTTGGGTCTAATAATGGTTGGTCTGGGAAATCCTCTTGTATTTGCTTCCTTTATTGACTAAGGAGTTAGTATGCTGGTCTTGTTCTTACTAAAGCATTTCCTGTATAATATATATATATATATATATATATATATATATATATATATATATGAGCAATTTGTGTGCAGAGAGGTGAGGGAACATAAATTGTGCTTGTGTTATGTCCCATCTCTACAGAATGTCTCTTTGGTGAGTGCTTTCTAATCACATAGGCACTATCATCAAATAGGTTTCTTTAAAAAATTAAGTGCTGCAGATACAGTGTTAGTACAACCTACCATAAAACTCTTAGCAGATAGCAGTGACTAATTAGCTTTGTTGTGATCCTCTTTGCTATAGAACAGTATAATTGAAAATAATATGTATATTGATTTTTATTCAAAGAGTGAATCCAGTTAGTTCTACTAATGTTTTCAGTAAGCTCCCTTACACAGGTATAAAATTGCATTCATATTAGAAGCAATAGTCTATTTAAAAAAGAGAGACATAAATATTCTGCTTAATTATGTGTCACCTAAAGATTTATACCAAAGTCAGGGATATATTAAGAAACATTGCTTTGTTACCACATATGTATGTATGCATATATGCTTAAAATACTGCAGTTTCATTGATTTTGTAAGTAGTGAAAACTCGGAGAACTAAGGATGAAGTTTGAGGGAAAAGATGTATATCTAATTTTTAGTCGCTGTTTTCTTTTGGAAGCATGGAAACCCTTTCTTAAATGTACTTTCTTACACTGAAGCATCAACTCTTTCACCTGAAACACGCACAAGATTTAGGGCTGTAGAACTGCAGGAGAGCTAAGCAGGATATGGACATTCTTTCCTGATGAGAAGCTCTGGCGAAGATACAGGGCTGGAGCTGTAAGATCTGCTGCAGAAAGGACTGGCCAGTCATTATTCTCAGTATGTTTTAAAGATCTTCCCAGTGACTATTAAGACAATCATTGCTCAACATTGGTGATAGCTGTTTCTGAGTCAGCAGATTAGTTTCTACCTTAATGTTTGAGTTATCTTTGAGCTTTTGCAGAGCTGAAGAGGAGGCCCCTGACTTGTCATATGAAAGGTATTCTGGGTCTGGATGCAGATGTCATTGAAGATGTATTAGAAAACAAAATAAGCGTTTCCTTTGAGAAACAAAATCTTACAGCTAAATGTGAACAAATAGCAAATACTTTCATGTTCCAAGAAAGCAAAATTCCTTTTACAGATTAAATTAAATCTCCCATAATTTCATATCTTGTATGATTAGTTTGCCATAAGGCTGCGTTGTTTATCTCAAGTTGTCCTTGGGAACCAGGGAGAAAGCTCCTTTCCTGACAAGGAGATGCTGCTCTTTGCCAAGTGTATAGCATTGTATTGATTCCGTGTAATTTATAAAGCCAATTAATTTGTTCTTGCAAAGAAATATTTTTAGCTTCTGAGATAAAATTATTCACATTTAAAAATGCAGGTGTCTCCCCTAATGCTTTTAAAGCATTAAGCCCTAAAATATGTCTTATGTAAAATATGTTCTCACATTCTTAATAAATTCACATCTTACATTAGCTTGTCAAATATCCTTCTCCTGACCCTGGGGGGGAGAAATGTCCATGACCCTTGCGCTTCTGTTCATCCTGCGCTGCATACGCTTGCTGCTTTGCCCTCTGAAGCTATAGAATTGAAATGAGAACTAATGGGTTATAAATTGGAATATTTATGTTTAAAAGCAAATTAAAATGCACAATAAGCCTCTTATTTAATTGACATTCCTTTACTATTGCTATTTTCAATGTTGAAGTGCACGTAGTAACTTAGCTTCCCTCCCACTGTCCAGAAATACAATCAGTCCTATACCCTGAACCACATTACTTCAGATAACCATTAAAAGAAATGAATGGAGAGTGAAGAAAGAAAGGAGCTCTGCTAACAGATGCTACTGCTGAGCAGAGCTACTCGCGAGCCTTCCTTGCGGCCCTCAAGGTGCACACCTCAACATGCTGCTGGAGTAAGACTTGTGCTATAGTGCACTGAGGCTTTGTTTATTTTTTTATCGTGATGACTGCATTTTTTGAGAGTGTCACCTTCTGAGTCTGGTAATAAAAATGGCAAAAAGAAGGAAAGGAATGTGAGTCAGCCAGCCAGGCACACACACAAAACGCCTGGCAAAGCCGACTGAATTAGCATATGCCAGGCTGAGTATTTCCTCCCTTGTTACATAATGCCTTCCTAATGCGCCATCAGTTCTCATATTTAACCCCTTCTGGGGGTTTGCGGTTCTCCCACTGTGTTACTTTTATTCTGCTTCACTGGACTTCTCAGAAGCTGTGTAACCCATCCACTGAAGGGCGTTTGTGTCCAGCGTTTTTTTTCTTTTTTCCTCCTCATCTGTCTTTCGGCACACAAACGTTCCATTCTGCGTCCAACTTGGGAATTCAAGCATTAACTTTTCTATGGCTTTCACTGAGAGGGCCTACTTAGCATTGTAGTCTCCCTGTACTCCTGTGCAGCTTTCTTTAGCAAATGTATTAGTTCTACGAGGTTCCCCTAAGTGCTCACAATACTCTAGTTTGTTACATGTACTGTGATATTCAGTATGCCTTAATTATGCACGCGTCCCCTTCTCCAAGCCTTTTCAGGGATCATGCGGGATAGACCATGGGTCTGGCTGTAAGTTCACTGTCACCTATTAATGCATAGGTGCTGTTCAGAGCAGGATGTTTCCAAAGGCAGTTATATATCCATGACTCTGATATAGCACATTCTCCAGTTACTAGTTACCCTGCCAAGGCAGAATTAAATTCACCATTGTGAGGCATAATACAGTATCTGTTATTGAAAAGTCATTCTTTGATCTAAGAATAAAATAAAATTACGAGTGAAAATGTGTATTCTTTATCCTAAATAAGAATTGTTCCTTTCACTCTCTTAAAAAAAAAAAAAAAATCCAGATGTTGTTCTTATGTTAATATTCTACAGCCCAACTAGTCCGTTAACACATTTTCCTTTGGAGGGGTCTGGGAGTTTTGCCGGTTATTCGTCAAGGCTGTAGATTTTTAGGTAGCATGAATTGCTGGCAGTCTTCATGCGCTGCCCAGTGTCCGTGCATTGCCGAATTTGAGGCATTGTATGTTCGTGTTGGATTTCGTTGCAGGCAGTTTGAGGAAATGTGAACATTGAGGTTGGGGGGAACAAAGAGAGAAACAGAGAGAGATAGAGGCAGAGAGACAACTTTTAAGAAAATACGTAGGAGCAGATTGTTGTCTGTTAGTATTTATAAGGAGGATATTGTGCTTTATTACACAAGTCTTAAAGCTTTGTAATATTGTTTTCTTTCACTTACACGTATTTCAGTTCCACGTTGTAAGAAAATTTTGGCTTACTTTTTAAACGCAGCTTGTTATTTACTTATTTATTTATGACTCTGACAATGCAAGCTTGCTTTATTTATTTATTTATTTATTTATTTATTTATTTATTGGGCGGTAGGGCGATTGAACCTGTGCTTTGCAGTGAGCAACATCTCTGGTACCCTTATTTACTCCAGAACTCGTCTACAACCAGAAGCCCAACCCCGACTTGAGCTTTCCATTTTCCTGTCTCAACATCTCAGAATTCTGGGACTACCAGAAGCATGCTACTGTTCCTGGCTGTGAAAAGCATTTGTGAAAACTGATGTCATAGCTATGTTCACCAACTTTTTCTCAATTCTTTTATAAAATTGAATATTTTTGAAACTATTTGTAGACTAAAATATAATGGTAGTACCTAGGACAGGTAGGATTTTTGAGCAGTGTTTGATGTGTTAGCTTAGTGGACAAAAGAATGGCACCTTGTTTCATTTTGTTCCCTCCCTCCCCCTCCCTCCCCCTTGCTCCCTCCTTCCTTCCCTCCCTCCCTCCCTCCCTCTGTCCCTCCCTTCCTTTCTTTCTTCCTTCCTTCTTTAGAGCATGTTTTGCAGCCTGTTTCTTCTACCAGACCATGTAAGTTCTGCAGTAAAGGGTTGAAATCTTACTCTTCCTTTTCTTTCAAGAGCCTCATCAACAGTTTGTAGCTTTTTAAAAATATTTTCATTCTACTGATTGATTAGTTGTCCCCCAGTACATTTAATCTTGACACAACTCTCAATTGGTTCCAGATATTTAAGTATTTAACATACAACTGCCAAGATGTCAATATACTATTCTAAACGGAATAAATATTTGCAGTGACTTTTCATTTGGATGTAGTATGTAAGAATGAAATGCATACTGAGAAACACACAATATCCTAAGTAATAACATGTTTCTGAAGAGCAATGGCTTCCTTGTTTTTACAGAAAATCTCCTCAAATTTGCCTGGTATACATTTGCCTCAGGGCTATAAATCTTCCTCATTTATTTGGGAATTATGAGGACTTCCGCTCTTTCTCTTTCCTAAAGATTTTTATTTCTATTCCTCTCTGAAAGTTGATTAAATATGAAGCTATATCACCTATTGTGCTGTTTGCAGCGGCTGGCATTTCTAAATAAATGTATCAACAGAGAGGAATTAAACACTGACCTTGATCCGCAGGATTATGAGCACAACTGACCTGCTTTGGTAACTGCCAAGCTACAGAGGAGATGTTCTCTGATTAGTCCCTGGAGCAGAGCTTCAGAGTATTCTCTCAGTTGGAGAACTGCTTGTTGCTTTTTTTTAAAAAAAGCATTCTAAATACTGTGGGTTTGTTTGCTTTAGTGCTTAGTCATACTTGAGCGATTGAAAGTGCTTGTTTGCTGCAGTGGACTTTTATTGTTGCTCTTTTTATGAATGTGAAAGACAGAGGAAAGTAGGATGGGAATGTCAGTGCCTTCTGAAGCGAATTGAAGCAGAGCTGTTAGCTGCGCACCACGCAAGAAGAGGACCCTCCAGTCTGTGGTGGCTACATGGCCATGTTCTGTGTGAAGAGAACATTTTGTCTAAAAAGTCCCTGTGAAACATAGCTCACCTGAAAAATTGTATATTTTCTTCTGATTTTAAGCATACATTGTTACAATGTATTTCAGGATTTGACTGTTCCATAACTTGGCGTTTGAAACAATATTAACTAGGTTAAAATTCAGCTCACGCCAAGTGCAGAAATCCCTGTATCGTCCTCGTGGAGAAACATAGCTTCAGAACAGGTACAAAGTAGATTAAACTAGCTGTAGTTTTTCTGTTTTATGAAATAAAATGGATAAAAATAAACTGGCTTAGTTTCAGAGCGCTATTACCATTGTGTAGCATTATATTTTTTTCTATAACTTCTCTGAGTAAAGGCTTCAGACATTAAAACATGAATAGAAAGAGCCACACTCACAGAAGAACAAGCCCCGCCCACCCATGGGGCTCTGCAGAGAATGGAGAAAAGGAAGTTTGCCAAGCATTATTTTGTTCTCCGTATTTTCAGTGCTCTGAGCCCAAGGTGTCACTGTATTATTGATTTGTATTCATTGAAGCTATTCGAAAGCTATGTTTAGGGGGCTGGAGAGATAGCTCCGCGGCACAAGTGCTTGCTTGGCAAGTACAAGGTCGTAAATTTGAACCCCAGTCCTGCCCCCCCAAAAAAAATTATGATTAGGTAAAAAAATTGCTTTTTTTTTTTTAATGTGCAACTTCATAGTATATAAAATACTGGAAATCCAAGGAAGAGTTATGCCTTTAGTTATTAATTCTTTCGTTTATATTAACGTCCTCAGAAATTCAGTCTGATTTGAAAAAGATCATCATATGTGACTATCAAAGTATTCTTGACTGCTGTTTTTGGGAAGAGTTGACAAATTAAAAAACAAAACACATCCAAAGGGCATTATACTTAGAAAACTGTCTTTTTAAAACGATTCCATGTCTACTAGCACAAAAATGAAGTTCAGTAAGATGTTGTAGTGTAATTTTACAGGTCAAGTAAACTTTATAGTGAAACTTCCTGTCTGCTGTCTTGCTTTTCCGACATAGAAACTCTGTAGGTAGGACTGACCTTAGGAACCTTCCCTTCTTCGTCTCATTTCACTCCCAGGGACTAGCTAAAGAATTTCATCCTCTGCCAGAGTTGTGGTAGAGGTCATTAAGTCAGATTTACTTTATTGATTTGCTTATTTTCATATTTATGTATTTGGTACAGGCTCTCACTGTGCAGCGCAGACTCGGGGCGATCCTCCTGTCTTCAGCCTCTGCAGCCCGGGGATTACAGGCGTGCGCTGCTATGCCCACACTTGGTGGCTGGCTCAGCGCTCCTGGGGGGCGGGGTTGGTGCAGCATACATGACTGGGGATCAAACTCCCATCCCTGCGCTTGCCAAACCAGGTGCTTAGTCCACTGAGAAGTCCTATTTACTTTAAATTTTACATTGTTTTATACTATTTTATTGACTAGATAAGGACAGTCCAGCAACAAAGCAGCATATATTTTCTCTAAGGGTATGATGGGCTAAATAACCGTACTGTAGTTTTTTATGAGGGTGGACAGAGTGGGAATGGTACCCTTCATTAAAGATTAGGGCTAGTCCCCAACCCAGCAACAGGTAGCTAGAAAAGGGTGTCCTCATGGAGTCATAGATCCGAAACATCACCGTGGAGGTCCCACAGCAGTAGACATGGCTGAACTGCAGGTCCCCTGGGCGTGTGACGATGTGGGTGGCCGGTGGACGTCCTCAGCTGGGTAGAGAGAGGTCTCTGTTCTGTACAGGCCATAGCATGAAGACTTCACGTTGGAAAGCTGCCCGCAGTGATGAGACATCGTGCTGATGATAATCAAGGCCACTGGGTCCTCCTCCAACTTATTCCAATGTCCTTTTGTTTTGTTTTCAGTACCTGTTTGCAGGGCAGAATGTTTGCATTCCTGGTGTGCATTGTTGCCCATGCATGACCCATCATGATGCTAGTTTTAATTCCTTTCTCTCCCCTTTCCTTCCCCGCCCTCATCTCTTGGTCCCGTTCCCCTTTGAAAAAGCTCTGTCTCTTTCTTCGTATTATATTTTACTTATGCCTTTATTTGTAATTTGATTTTTCTAAGATAAAATAAACCATGTGACAACTTAACCTGTGTGCCTGATTTGTGGTCACTTAACATTGTGGTGTCACGGTATATCTATTTTCCTAAAGTCACTCAACTGTATCATCCTTTGTGGCCTAATCGTACTGTTTTATTTTTTATTTTTTATTTTTTTGTAAATATCACATTTTTAAGCATTCGGTTGTTGACACACATGTAGGCTTCCTTTTAAAACCTGTCACAAGTTAATTACCTTGCATCTTCCTTTCTTCATGAGAAGAATGAAAGGTGAAACTCACTCTTTTTTTTTGTGCTGTGAGGAAATCTCACAGATGACTACAAACTAGGGAAACCATGCTTTTCCCTTTCCACAGAAAATGTTTCACAATAGGATCAGGTTAACTATAATCTCAAAATATAAAATTTTATTTATTTATTTATTTATTTATTTATTTATTTATTTATTTTTCTACATGTTAGGGCTGGCTCAGCCTGCCCTGGGGATGGGGCTGGCACAGCGTGTGGTGCCGTGGATCGAACCATGGTCCCTGCAGTTACCTAAACTTGCCTAAGCAAACACTTTACACTGCTCAGCTATCTTGCCAGCCCCCAAAATTTAATTATTTATACTTATCTGCGTAGTATTCAATGCCTAATGTTTTCAGTTCTTTATTCTCTTGTATATATTTGTACAAATCTCAGATCTTTTCATTTTTAATGAATTTTATGAATTAATCTTACAACCATTTCTCTCACAAAATTACATTTACAGGTCAATGATAAGAATTAGAAAATTGTTGACCTGTTAGCCATCTTTGTTGTTAGAAATGGACCAGACTAAAGTTTTCAGTTTTCAGCTTGACTTTATTTTTGTATGGATTTTATATATTTGTAGAAATTTCTACAGGTTTTATTTTCCATGGCCTTTAATTCAATGAAAAGTTACTCATTTTCATTTGATAACAGTTACCCACTTGTGCGTGTACAGCCGGCAGGAGCAGAGCACACCTGCTTGAAGTGTTGTCAGAGCTGGATATCCAGCAGGTCTAGTAGACGTCAACGTAGCAAAGTCAGATCCGTAATGCTTTATTTATTTATTTATTTTTACTTTGAATGAAAAATAAAAACTTTTTCTTGCAATACTTTTACAGTAATAACTGAATGCAGGCATATAATTGAGGCTGTGAAATCACTGATTTGATAACAGTTATAAAATTCATTGAGCTTTTAAAGTGTCTTATTTAAGGTTGGATTAAAGAGTTTTCATTTCCTCCAGTTGTTTATCATGAACACTTCCTCAGTACGATGCCAGTTTCTTTATCTCTTTTCTTATTAATACAACTTGAAAGAAGCTGACAAGTGAACAAGAAATATTCAAGCATCCTCCATCCTAACTGATTTGTTCGGGAGGATGATTCATTTAATTTCATAAAGGCTCAGTGGGCCAGAACAGCATATGACCAGGTCAGCAGAGAAGAGGGCCGGGGCAGGATCTGTGTAACAAGGAACAATATTTAGTTTTTTTAGAGCTGGAGTTCTGCTTGAGCAATTCTGATGTTCCCAGCGACAGTCATTTAAAGGACTGTTGATGCCTCAGGGAAAACATTTTTAAAGTGCCCTACCTAAAAGCAGTGCTCCCTGTACTGTGTCATATATATTAAAACTCCATCCTTTGTTTATATTCTAATACATTGTATCTGATTAAACTTGTACTGTTATAATATGATTTCTTGAGCATGCAGATGAAGGATTCCTGGGGTCTGTCTGTCTTTCTTTCTTTCTTTCTTTCTTTCTTTCTTTCTTTCTTTCTTTCTTATGGCCAGCTCAGCCTGCCCTGGGGGAGGGGCTGGCGCACCATGTGGTGCCAGAGATTGAACCACAGTTCCTGCAGTTGCCTAAGCAGGTGCTTTAGACCACTGAGCCATCTCACCGGACCCTTGCTTTCTATTCAGTCTGTTAGGAATGTATTTGTAATGTCATCCAGCTCAAAAATGAAGCAGGACAGACAGGGATACAGTTCACAATTTTAAAAATAAAAGAAATTTTATATACAGTGATCTGTAATGTTGAAGAGAATATCTTGACCTCATTATATCACTTTCACTAGTGTTTAATTATGGCCTCAAAGTGGAAAAGATATGTCCTTATAGTAGGTTGTATTGTACTTTTGGACATTATATTTTATTGGCCTATAATAGACCCCGAATTGATGATGCAGAGCCTGCCCTAAATGAAGTAATTCCGTTCAACATTTTCTTGTAATTTGGGAACCATAATCGAAGTGGTCCTGCATGATTGTAAAGATTACACACAACAGCAAAACACAGGTTAAAAAATAAATAAATAAAAGTTAAACTCAACCATTTTCATTCACAGTTTTATAAGAAACTATAAAATTAAAGCAATTTAAGTAAATACTGTGTTGCAGGTGATAGTTTCCCAGAGTGTAGTTCTCTGCTAAATGACTTATTTTGAAAATAGATTCAGTGTTTCCCAAGTCAGTCAGAGGCTTGCATATCTGGAAACTTCTATGGCAGGAACTAGGTGGTGCTGTTCTGTCATCTTTGTGTCTCTGTGGCTCCTGAGGTCCTGTCCTGGATTCACAAACTCTTTCCTATGTGAATTTATGGGAAAGATGTATCTTTGATCTCTGAGTGGCATTATTGTTTTAACTAAGTCTACATTGATTCTGTGTCTTCAACTTTAACAGCAATACACAGCAGGTAAAAATTACTACATATGTAACAAGATATATCACAGTGTACAACTTCTCTCATTTGTTTATCATTGAAGATATATATCACAGTCTGTAATCTTCGGGTGTTTGCTGCTATTTCCATTGAAAATTTTCCTTTTAATTGCCAAAATTTTTATAATTATTTGATTCAGAAGTTAAAGCTTTGACATTTGTACAGTATTAGGGTTCCCTTAACAGAAAGTGCTGCAAATAGATCTTCCGCAGAGAGCATTTATAACATTTGAATATAACACACTTTATTAATTGCTCAAACAAAAGAAAATAAGCCTGTTTGATGGAAAGGAATTTTGTGTGACCAATTTACTCACTTTCTGAGCAAAATGTATGTGTTAATGGTTCGTATTTCGGGCCATGATGCTTTCCAGTGATCTTGGTGGTCCCTGATAGTCCAGAATACAAAACTTATTTAAACCTTAAAACAATAACAACAACAAAAATCCTGAAAATAGATGGCACGGTGGTGCATGCCCGTAATCCCAGCACTTGGAAGGCTGAAAACAGGATCACTATGAGTCTGATGTGTGTAGTGAGACCCTGTAGACCCTGTACTAAATACGTTAAAAAAATGTTGTTCTACTCTCCATAGAAGTTTCTTATTGTAGCATCTCTGCGGAATATTTTCTTGGAAATAACTATACATTTTTTTCAATATCTTTGTATTTCAGGATTGAAGAAAAGAGAAAACTTACCAATGATTGCAGTTTTTAGTTTTCATTACGTTAATCTTTTATTGTACATAAACAATTATAGGCTAGATTTCTTAGTGGTTTTGTAATGCTGTTCTGAAGAGAACATTATATAACTTATTGTCATGAAACTCTGGATATAAAACAGTGATGCAGCACAGCAAGTGTTCTTCCTGTGTGCTTCTTGTGGTTCTGGATACCTACTATTTTGAATGGGAAAAATTTTATCTTTTATTTCAGATGTAATTAATTCTTTCCTTTTGCCATATGGGCCTTTAAGTCCTTTGTATTTTACCTTAGCAATGTTACATAGAAAACTTAAGCTTTTCCACTCTCTTGTGACTCTTTTACCTGTGGAAGACAAGACCAACACAGAACGTTAAAAGTGGTTCCACAGCACGCTGTCTAATAGAATGAATAAATCAAGGCGTCCATATTGTAGACGAATAGAAGTAAAAGTAGTGCTAGATTTCTGTGCTTGTGTTTGGCCTCTTCAGGTAAGACAGAAGTCCTGAATACTCTGAACATTTGGAATGCAGAAACTGCAAAAGAGAAATGGGGCTGTTTATTCACAAGGACAGCTTTCAATTTCTATTGAATGAAAAGTTTCCTGTGAAGGATTTCTTCACTATGATAAAATATGAAGAATCCCAATGTCACTTGGATAAAACTGTTATTCATTCGTTTATTTATTTATTTATTTACTTTAGGGAAGGGTCTACAGGGTATTCAGGGCCCTACTACTAGGTCAGACTCGTAATGATCCTCCTGTCTACAGCCTCCCAAGAGCTGCGATTACAGGCATGCGCCACCACGCCCAGTCTCAATTGCCATCTCAGCATTTCCTGGCTGGCCTGGGGATTGAAACCCCAGCCCCTCAATCTGCTTGTAGGTGCTTTAATTCATTGAGAAATGTGGTCTGCCCAACTTCTTTTTAATGCAAATTTATATTATGTTTCATGTATGAGGTTTTTATGGCTATAAAAATACTACCTCACTTTCACATATCATGTGTTTCTCCTCAGGTTGAGGCTCTAGATTTCAAACCAAAATTGTTCTGTTTTTCATAATAGGACCATTGTAACCAGTATGTGTTCTTGGAGACTTCTCGTTGGAACAGAAATCATGTTAACCCATAATTATTTTAGTAAAGAATAATCTAGTAGTACAGGATAATATTGACAATTAATAATCAATGGCAGAAAATAGATTATTTTGGATGTCATCTCATCATTACAGATGTTTCCTTGAAATTTCTATCGACGTTTCTGTTCATTGTTACTTATTTAATTAGTGATGAAAGGTTTTAACTGATGGACTTAAAAATTCTTTTTACGTTTAAAGGCTGATAAAAACCTTTCAACTACAAGAGAAACAATACTAAGTAGTGAATTTCTTTTGAGATAGCAGAATTGGTGAAAAATCCCAAGGGGGAACTGTTGATGGCTGGGAGAATAAAGTATATATATATATATATATATATATATATATATATATATATATATATGTATATATATAGTATAAAAGAAACGTCAATGTTATAGGCCTTTTGGCTATATTTTGATTATATTGGTGGAAAGTAAACTTACATAAGACTTGAGATAGCATAAAGGCTCCTTCCAGAAAATCAATGTCTGATGGGCACAGAATACTGGTGCGTGCTGAAGGAGATTTGTGTGGCTCTGAATAATTGGGAACAATTTTGGTACCATATGTCCAGAACCAACCAACAATATTGACACTGACATTAACAGGTAAGTCAAAAAGGTATTAGCCCTATGAGATAAAATGAGGAAGAGCCTTTGGGGGAAAATACATTACTACAGATTGAATATATTCTCCCAAGCAATTTACATCAAAATGAGAGCATTCTAAATATAACATACCTGGTTACCTTTGATTGCCCAATTTTCAGTTTGTCTTACAAATTAGTACTGACAGAGCATTACCACAGGTGCTAGGATACCACAGTGAGGGCCTGCTTTTGTTTTGCAGGATGGTCCCTGGATAAGCGCCGCTTAGTAGGACGTTCCTACTTCCATAGTATCCAGTTTCCAAAAGTATCTTCTTGGGCCGGTCAAATAGCTCAGCAGATTAAAGCTCCTGCAAGCAGGTTCAGGGGCCAGGGTTTGATCCTTGGGCCTGCTGTGCTGGCCCTGCCACCAGGGCATGCTGAGATGACAATTGAGACTGGGCGTGGTGGTGTTTTCCTGTAATCCCAGCTCTTGGGAGGCTGTAAACAGGAGGATCCCTGAGAGTCTGATCTAGGAGTGAGACCCTGAACATCCCGGAGACTGTTCCTTAAAATACAAATAAAATGAAACCATCAAAAACACACCAGAAGTATCTTCTTGGGTGCATAGATAAAGTTGTAAAGCTAGAAAAACCAGCAAAACAGAAATAGTTCTTTAAAAAACAGCAATGGTTTCATCGCTGATTCATTTTTATGTGATAGTGATTTCAAAGCAGTGCAGAACTTCCTACAGCAGTCTCTGCCCTTGATACCAAATGTATCCATCGGCAGTAACCTGGCCCGCTTGAAACTCAGAAGAACTGACATTTCAGGGAGCTGACCTTATTGATACATTTATAAATAGAAACTTCAAAAAAAGTATCAACTCATTTGCAAAAATTTTGTCTTTGCTATTCACATAAAATATGTGAATGTCATATACTAGGTACATGACAAATATTTATAAATTCACAGTGTGTACTTATTAATTTACATAATGAAAAGTAAATCTAAATATGCATGATTCTGAAATAGACCGATATCTAAGACATTAGCATTACTATCAGAAGTCATTTAAATTATTAATTTGTGTACATTTACTGTCTTTTCCCTACTGGTTGGTAAACTCTGTAAATAAAAAGGACATTTACTTTTTTTCCTCCTAATTTTCTTATATTGCCTGGCAGGTAGTTGTTGCCTAGGTTTTTGTTGTGCTAGAGAATGTTTTTTCTATTTACTTTTTAACCATTTCATTCGGAGCAATTTCCCATTGTGAACAGAAATCAAATTGATACCTGTATTTGAAATACATCTCCTTAATCTTAGTTATGACTTACTGGAGGTCATTTTATTTTTGTTTTAGACATATTATATATTACATTTGACTGTGTATATGTTATTTGAAAGCATTTGTCATTGTGCTTAAATTGCTGTTGTTCATTAAAAAATGAAAATAGAAAAGAGTTTATTTTGTGAAATGTTCAGAAGACTTTTCAAGGTATTGTGTATTTCCCATTAGTTGTTTATCATTGCTATTAGCTCAAGATATATATTTAAGTGCCTGTGTGTGTGTGTGTGTGTGTGTGTGTGTGTGTGACATCATAAATTCTCTGCAGCCATGAAATTGTAACTAAATTATGAGAAAAAAATAAAGCCAAAGATCATAATAGACCATATGGGAAATTCCACATATGAAACATGTTTTAGCAAAATTGGATGAAAGTTTAAAATAAGCTCTACTGCACTGTAGATTTAAACATGATCTCATTTCAACCCTATTTAAATCTTATTTCAGAGGCAGCATAGTGAAAATGGAAAGTACCATGGACAGAGCATCAGGAATTAAAGTTCTGAGGCTGGCTGTGCCACTGCTTCTCTGTGTCACTGCGGATGCTCGCCAGGGGTCAGTTACTCATGAGGTGTTGGGCTTGGATCCTCTCCAAATACTTTACAACTTGAAGACTGACTATAATTCAGCAGCCAACATAAAATAAGTGAATATGCTTTGCAAACGTTGGAATATGATAATTTCTTTGCTATTAAATGAAAAATTTTAGTCAGACAGTGGTATAAACGGATGAAATATATTGCTAGTGGAGTTCATAGAATTGTACTCGTACACATTTTCATGTACTAAAAATTATGTTTGTACTTCATATATGCTGTTTGTGTGTATGTTGGTTTTTGAGGGATTCTTACTGCTACATATGTCCATAAATAAATAAGTGAAGTACATAAATCAATAAATCTTATTTGCATTGGATTTCCTTTGTTTTAAAAATATCTGTGCCTATGCAGATATTTCATTGCATTTCTGAATTTTGATGCTATTTTCCATCATGTGACCTATGTATAACCAGCAGTGTTTTCTTTGTAGAAACATTCAGAAATATCCTTAAGCAAGAGGGGGGAAACAGTGATTCCAGGAGTAGACATCAATACATAGAGATCATTCAATAGAAAATGCCATAAACATTTTTTTTTAAATTTAAGTAGTAGCTCCAGGTAAGGGCAGTGCTCCTAAACTACTACAAGAGTACTTAGGCTTTTGTTGAAAAATAATTTCCAGGTAGGACTTTGAGACTTCAAAATGGAATGTGATGAAATGCTTTTTAGTGTGTAAAGAATGGATGATTTTTCCCAACGTATTGGATGATGTAAAAGTACCCACTCTTCAAGATAATGCTGGGGATCTGAAGGGCTTCAAATCATGAGCTAGCTCATCGTGGAACCAGTTTTTATAATTTGAAACTAATCCAGAATTTCACTTTTATTTAATGGAATTTGTTCAGAAGAAACCCAAATGCTTATTATTTCCTTTCTAAGTGCATCGTGAAATTAAGGTTTTATTGATTAATGTAGAGAGAATTTCATAATAACCCTAATCATAATCATACAAAGAGTTAAATTCCCTTCATTATGGAGCAAGGCAAATGCAGAGTGTTTACAGCAATGGAGAAGGTCAGTCCTCAGACTAATTCAGCAGCAGCCCCAGATGCCTGGCGAAGCTGCCAGCACAGTTGCTTTCGGAGTCTGCCAGAAAGTCAGCTGCAGCTGCAGGGAGCATTTTTCCCCCTTCCGTGCCTTGCGAAGCCTGTGGACTTTTACAATTGCCATGGAAAGAACGGAATTAGAAAATGTGATGGGGGGATGATTACCTCACTTCACCCTACTGAAGGTTTTCAGATTAATTTATTATGAACAGCAAAACATTAACTTAACGGTTGTTACCCCTATGCACGCTGTCAAAGAATCCAGTTAGTTACGTTTTTGGAACGTAGCATGGTAGGATGATCTCTGTTTTTCACATTGGACTGTGGTTTTAAATTTCCCATAAAATAACCTTATTACTAATACGAGGCTACTATTTTATGTTACACTGTTCTGTGCTTTTAGAGAACCAGCCACAGATCCTGGGTGCAAAAGAGCCTAACGTGGTGTGATTGTGAAATCCGACAGGGGCACCTTCGAATCTCCCTTTGCTGTGTAACTTTTAGCCATTTCCTTCTCATAGAATAATTGTAGGGGTTACTTGATTAACATAGTAAAATGCTCAGTATCATGTCTAGAAAATCATGGGCACGCAATAAAATGGTAAACAGAATGTGATAGAAAACCCCAAAATGGTTGTGAAGCACAAATTGGCTTTAGAGCCTCAGAATTGTGGATGAATGTGACTCACTTGGGGTGGTGTACTCTCCTATTGAGAGTATCGTAGGGAGACCAGGTCAGAGAGTGGCAAGGGCTGGGAGCTCCCTGAGAATAATCACCGAAGACGTTGGGCCACAGTGCTGGCATTTCATGGTTATGTCTGCAGTGTCACTGAAGTCATTTTCTAATTAAACCACCTTTAGGAGAAATCATATGGGTATCTTAAGAGAATGCTGATGAAATAATACCTGCCCATTGTAGGGAAAGAAGCGGGACAGGAGATGAGGGAGAGTCTTAGTGTCACAATGATTGTGAATGTGCGAGGAGTTGTTTGCATTTTGGACCATGTACCTGTGTCTTTTATTTGAGTTGAGGCAGCTTTTACTTAATCATTTCTTTTCTTTCTTTTCCCTTTTCCTGTGTCCAGCTCCACTTCTTTCTCCGTTCAGTTCTGTTCTGCTTTGAAGGTAAACCTGCATGTACCCAGAGAGCATCCTTCTGTGTTGAAACTACTAGACACGGTCTTGGGAAGATTCTCTGTGACACCGATGGGTCTCAGAAAGGAAGCGAAGTCAGGTGTGCACGATGTAACTGAGAAGTGTCTGGCTCAGGCTGGACTTGATGCCGAGGTCTGCGGAGCGAGCTGTCTCCTGATTTTCTGGTTACAAATGTTGTACGCCAAGTGTCGCTTTAGGTAGCAGGTGACACCTTCCGCGTGTCATGTGTGCGCTCCTGGTTCACGTGAGGCTCACATGTAAAAGCGTCCTTTCTGTCACTCAATAATGGCTTCCCGTGGGCAGGCTGGGTTTCAGCAGATGTGCCGCATTCACGTTTGGGGTACCAGCATTCAGTAGCGACCTCTAGTCCCTTTCAGCTGGGTAGGAATACTGTGGCTGCATTTTTCTGACGCCACAGTAGAAAGACACTCACAGAGAAAACAACTTTTTTTAAAATGATTTATCACTTTCAAGTTGATAGAATACGCATACTGACCAGATTACTTTTACTCTATGTGGTTCTCCTTATAGTATAAAAAAGTCTCCAAATTGTAATAACACAGAATTCTTTCCAGCCTATAGATATTATGTTCTACAAATAAGACTTGGGAGTCATTATTTATGCTGATAGTTCGCACTAACATACACTAATTTGGATACAAACCTAAAATGCAAATGCAGATTTCTACCAAGCACATCTGCTAATTGCTTATTTAGGGTTTCGTTGTTCAGTATATATGATACACAGACACTATTTTTAATTAAATGAATATTATAGATGAAAATAGATGTGCTTAGCTAGATGGAAGGATTCGATGTTATTTTTGTTGTTACTGCCATATATCTAATATAAAATATAATCTTTATTTCTTCAAGTAATTTATTAGAATTTGAGCTGGAATTTTAAAAATCATATTTGGGTGTGATAATAGTAATTTCTGATGACTTGTGTGTGTGTGTGTGTGTGTGTGTGTGTGTGTGTGTGTGTGGGACCAGGGCTTGAACTCACAACCTTGCACTTGCCAGGCAGGCAGTTGTGCCATGGAGCTGTCCCCCCATCCCCTTAGTAACCTCTTATAAAAAATAAAAAAAAATTTCCTTCCTTTTCAAAAATATAAAATAGATTATGTAACAAGAGGAGTATTAAATACTAAAGTATGACATTGTAGTACCATTATAGATAAGAATTTCAAAGCAGAGAATATTTTTCAGTCATGTAAGTGAGGTAAAGCATTGATCCTACCGCTTTTGAGATAAGATGATCCTATTTTCATGCATCATTTGGTTATTTAAAACACTCCCATTTATCTTGCTGTTTATCTTTTTTGGGTATACATGAAATACCACGAAAAAATAGCCACGGTCATTTCCCTTTTGTCTATTGTTTACTTCACATTCTGAAGAGACCACCACTTCTCATCGGTAAGAGTTCTAATAAAAATCAATCTCCATGAAAGTGGTCGGATTCTTCCCTTGTCCCCATCGAGCCTGTACTTTTTTTTTTTTTTTTAATGGAATAGACAAGGTACCTTCCTTCTCATTTTTCTTACGCAGTTGTTTAGAATTTCATGGTCATATCTGCAATGTGACTAAAGCCAATTTCTAATAAAACCACTTTTATGAGAAGTCAGATGGGCATCTTTAAGTAACAGCGGATGAAGTCATACCTGCCGGGCGCAGGAAGGCTCTCTTCTGCGCGCAGGTCTTCCAGGTGTCAGCGGTCACTATCTACCTCCCCTTTCTTTCTGCCTACAGCCAGGTGGGGAATTAGGAAAGGAAAAGTGGGGCCTGGCACTCAATGGCCTTCGGTGAGTATTCCTGATGAGGAGACACCTGCTAGGACCGGAAGGCATTAAATCCATATTATTTGGCCTTTTAACTTGTCACCTCAGACATGGCAGTCGGAAGAGTTTTCTGTCAAACATTAGCTTTTGCATTGCATTTCCATTTTTTATTTTTACTGTGCATGTGGGGCTTTAAATAATATACATGTATTTAGCTACAGGAAGATGAGCTAGGTGTGTGTATTCTTTCCAAAACATTTACAGAGAGTGTACTTTACATATATGTGGTACACTTCAATAATTTCGAAAGTGATTCTTATGGATACAAATGCCAAAGAAATACAATTCCCTTTGATTTCCTGTCTTTACAAATGTTTTCTTCCTTGGTGTTAATCAGCAAGTGCTATCATTGTAATAATGACGGGTGTCATAAAAGGTAATGAAGATACTGTATAATGCCTAGAAAGCAGAATTGCACAAACTTCCACGAGGTGGAAACCCTGAGGTCCTCTACTACAGACAGAACTGACCGCCTCCTTGGTGAGCAGGTCTGTGGAACACGGAAGGCTACCAGCCTTATCACTTGAGAACTAAACGCCATCAATCATATAAAAAGGAAAAAAAAAGTTTTCCTCTGCTTTTTTCTAATTATGAAGGGAAGATAAAAGTTAGACCAAGGCACTGCAGCATTAGGAGGACAGAACATATCTTACCTCTTGGGAAAATGGTTCATGAAACATAAGCTTGTATAAGCAATTGCAACAATATCAATTTTGATGAAAATCTTGCGATAATACATTCTATTTTGTGTAAAATTCTCAAAATAATCTCTCCTCAAACATGTCATCTGGTACCTGTTATACCAGACAGCGCAGTTCTGGAAACGTTTTTGAGCTTTTTCTGTCCCTCACCAAGGTGTGCACACACTTGTCTTCAAAGTCACTCTCTTGACAACATTTTACAATGTGATGTCAAGAATATAGGTTAAAAAGAAAATACCAAAATGGCCTCTAAATATATTGGTTGCCTTATTTAATGTGGTCTAAAAAAAGTCCTGAAAGACTGGTGCTGATTAATCTTAACTACTACAGGTATCCAGACCTCCACTGTTATTTCACGGTGCCTCCTGGATGTCTTTAGAAAAAAGCAAAAGGAACAAAGAAAGATAGGCCTCTGCGCGCATCATTCCCTGCTCCTGTCGTAGCCCCTCTGTCTTCTGCATCTCTGGAGATCCCTAGCTCACTTACTACCCTCAGAGCTTCCAGTGTATCCAAACTGGGAGAACGCTTGATGTCCTAACTCCTCCATCTTATTACCTTCCGTATTAACTTCATCAGTGCCCTCCAGGTGGCCTCTCTTTTCGCCTTCATTGTGACAACCTTGTTTAGATCCCTGCAGCCTGTCGTCAGCACAGCTGTTGCGCTCTTTCACCAGTCTGTTCTCAACTGCCTGAACCCTCCACACTATCTCCAGCTTTTTATTCTTAAAAAAACGGGGTTACTTTTCTTTTCTATGAAAAGCTCTCTACAGGATCACTCTTTTCAACACTAATTAAAGCGCAAACTATTTAGCTTGACATAAAAGACATTCTCATTCTGACCCAAATGCCAGCCACTTAACTGCTAACTACTACACCCACTCTCCCAGAGAGTCCCAGTTCCATTGAAATGGCAGCATTTTCAAAGTCGCATACATCTTAATGTGACTGGATGCTTTTACACATGCCAACATTAACAGCCCAGAGAGTGTGCTAATGACTTCAGGTGTAACTTGGAGTGATCTTGAATGTAAGCCAAGACCTTCAGGAGAAGGCGTTTCTGATGGGGCAAGTTAACAGAAAATAAGAATGGAATCTGTGCTCTCTGAATTCCAAAAAATCCTAAACAGAAAGAAAAAGGCAGCAATTTTTACTTTATTTCTAACACCAATCATGCTATCAAGAACTGCTGTTCTACATATGATCAGTTTATTTAATTGTGTATCTCTTACACATAAAGCCAAAGCTGTGAATTTCCATAGCATATGCATATTGTGTTATGTTAATATATTGCCAGCAGTATTCTTTTATAACCTTGGGAACTATATCATAACTATAGTTTTATAGTCAAAATTAGCATAGGAAGAGTGATATGAATACTCTGGTCAAGAGATCTTTTTGTTCTCACCTAGACTAATGAAATACGAACAATAATGAATTGGTTTAAAAATAAGCAGTAATATAGGTTATATTTAAAGTATGTAACTTAGGTACCTTTATATTACTATTGAGGCAATATCACAAGAATTTTTAAAACATAACTTTCATTAAAACAAGGTGATAGAAGTAATAGAAAAAACTTTAAGGGCTTTTTAATGGACTTTTCTTTTCTTTTCTTTTTTCTTTTTTTTCTCTCTTTTTGGTCCTACCTAGTTGCAGTGTAAAATGGTCCCGTTCCTCCAGGCAAGGCTTTGAAGCATCTTAATTCTCCGCCTCTCCTCTAATGCCGCCCCCCCCCACCTCTTGGTCTTCTTTCCATTTGCAAAGATTTGAATCACTCTACAGATTAATTTTTAATCATGGATCATTAATAATAATTAAAATGAGCGAAGAAAAAATGAGCTTTCATCCATATTTGCATCTTTGATGTAAATGATTACACATACTCCACTTAATAATTTTTTCAGGTACACTTCCATACACAATCCTAGGAAATGAGCCGTAATGTCACCCAGAGCTAACTATTTTCTATTTTTTCTTCTTTAATAGAAGCAGTTATGTTAGTAGCATTGCTGACCTGATAATTGCTGGTGGGTCTAAATTGGAGGTACTTCAGTTAATGCACCAGTCAGGGAAGTGCCTTCAATGCTATTGCAAGATTCTAATCTAACCAAAGGAAAGCTCTTGTTCCTATTGACCATTTTAAATTCCGACCATGATTTCATATGTTTTAAGTGGTCCCTGGCTTCACTGACCCCATTAGCGCGTTGCGGCTCTCCTTCGCCATAGCCAGCCGCTGCTGAACAAGCATTTCCTAAAGTTTCTGAATGAGTCTCATCAGACAAAGCTCCTTGGCCTAATTTCAGAGGAGACAGGCAACACAGAGTTAAAGCAAATTGAGCTATTTTTAGCCTGGAGGTTGAGGAAATACTAGACGGAAGTGAAGGATAATAAATACTGTGCCGTAATCGTTACTGCATTTGAAGTGGACTTTGATGTTAACTTTTTTTTTTCTTTTTTTTGCTGCTGCTGCTGCCAAATTATCCAGTTTTATCTGACATTTGTGACCCTAATTGCTGAGTGATAGGATTTTTCAGTTTTTCACTTGGCACAAAGAGATAGCTTTGTGTAGGTACACAAAATTTAATCTATAGGGATTAGGTACACAGGCCTTAAGCTTCTGAGATGATTCTCCCAGAATGCGAGTTGCCTGCCCCTGCTCGGCATCTCTGTACTCCATGAAGTGCAATTCTCAAGTGAGTTTACAAAGAAGAGTAGCAATGGGGTGCCAGTTGTTACACTTGAGGAAAAAGCTTCGTTTCTCTCTGCTTGGAATGGGCCTCACATTTCTAAAATAGAGAACAAACACTGAGAGAAGTGGGCAAACCTCCCTTCCTCTGTTATAAAAGGAAGCCGTTGAGTCACTAACTGCATTTGTAATTCAGCCGCATTGGTTTTGTAGGGAATAGAACAATCTCTGTGTCGTGGCAGTGAATGTGTGTGTGTGTAGCCTGCTGACTTTCCAGATGCCCTCTTTAAGAAAGGTCTATCTTAAATTTTACTAAGGAGTTGAGAGAGACTTCACAGGGAATTCTTCCTGCCAGGTGCCATTTTATTTATTTTTTTATTTTTTTCCCATTCCTATAATTGGTACAAGGTTTCACTACTCAGGTCGGACTTGTACCAGTCCTCCTGTTTTCAGGCTCCCCACTGTGGGGATAACAGGTGAGTGCCACTGTCCTGGACTTGGTTGCTGGCTCAGCCTGCCCCGGGGGTGGGGCCCTGCTGGCATGAGGGCCCAGGGATTGAACCCTGGTCCCAGCACTTAGCAAAGCAGGTGCTTAGTCCTCTGAGCTATCCCGCTGGCCCTCAGATGCCATTTCAAGCTGCTAGTCTCTGGAATTTCTGTAGAATGCAAGGCATATTGATGAGTAAAAAAGGATTCCATTTATTAGCTATGAAGAAGAACTAATGTTTAGCTCCGATATTTTTTAAGAAACTGTGACACCTTGAATTTCTGTTCTGTGGGTCGTTAAGTATGTAGCTTCTAGCTATTTATTTCAACATCTCGTCCACTGAGTGGTAGACCTTCCTTAGGTGAGGCTTTCGGGTTTCTTCCTCGCATACCACGACATGGTCTGTTCAGGTTTGCTAGGCGTGCTACCAGTGTGAAAGGAATTTAAGTTGGCGAATCTTGTTTGAGTATATCGATTATGCAATCACAGTTACACTGACTATCATTATTAATACGTATTTATTAAAAATTATAGCATATAGGGAACTTTCCAAACAGGCAGCAATTCAGATTAGTTTATACCCAGCCCAGCTGTCTCCTTGACGCCGTCGAGCGGAGGTAATTCTTGCCCCGGAGCAGGTCCTAAAGCCACAGCTGTGGCCACAGACCTGGAAGAGCAAAACCAATCAGCACCAGTGAGAAAGGAGAGCACCCGACCTCCCCCAGGCCTGGGCTCCCCAAGCGCTCTGTGATTCCTCGGGCCCTCTAGGTAGGGCCGGGCTTTCTTCTACCCCCGCCATCTACTTGGAGCAGCTGGAGACACAGAAATAAGGGCATTTCCTTCTCCTCAAGGACATGTTGCCTGGGTGCCAAGGCTTAGTGTCCTTGGGTGTACATTGGACCTAACACTTCCGCGTTGTCATTTTTTGGATGAACTGGTGACACCGGCGTTAGGTGAAGCCCTAGCCAAGGCTCACTTGTATTCGTTTAACAGAATGCTGCTCTCCTTGAATTTCCTGGCAAACCAGGACTTCGAGCTCTTTATTGATTGTGCCAGCCGTGATCCCCCCACCCTCGATCCTAACATAGAGCAAATGCTCAGTACATATTTCTTTTTTTTTTTTTTTTTTTTTTTTTTTTTTTTTTTTTTTTTTTTTTTTTTTTTTTTTTTTTTTTTTTTTTTTTTTTTTTTTTTTTTTTTGCAATTCTTTTATTGTTTAAATTTAACAATGGTTATATTACATATTTTCATCATCGGATCAGTTTAGATTAATACATATAGGTATATAAGATTGATCAAACAACTAAACATTAACCTTTCTAAATCCACATTACTTTTTTTTTTT